>JASDQU010107236.1:109067-134449 GCA_032191745.1 Picea mariana | reverse complement strand
CAGCACACATTTTTTTCATATCTTCTAATGGAATAGAAAATGGAGATACCATTCCTCCCACTAAGTCTTCTCCACCTCTCGACATCCTACCAGTTGAATAAATTTTAGCTTAGGTATTACCTGAGAACCCTACTTCACCACTTATCCCTGGTTTCACCCTCCCCTACGGAAAAATCCTAGTTTGGGAGACAATTCCCCAAGCCATCACTCAAATCCCCTTCTTCTACCCCCCACTAGACGTACAAGCATTTCAGGTAGCCGCAATGCTTACCCTTCCCAACATGGTGCTCTCCATCCTTTTATGATATCTACACCCACCCATGATGGTTCCTCAACCATCCCTCCCTCCTTAGTCAGAGGGAATCCTGATGCAGATTCCAGTACTAACTCTAGCCATGCCACCCTCACCCCCAATCGCCAGCACCATGACTATGGCTGGTGGTAGATAGAAGAAGATATATCCCACCACTTCAATTCCTCTCCACGTTCAACCTTTTTGTGCACTCTACAAAAGAGGGGGACACCCCACTAATAGATGTCCTTCCCTTCCCGAGTTACACAATCTGATCCAACTCCCTCGAGCAACCACATCACTCGTCACTCCACCAACCACACCTAGTACTACCACAATGTCCCCTACTATAGGTTGTAAAGGGTTGTAAACCAAATTCGTGTGTGCCATCTATTCATAGTATGGCCACTACACTCATCATTTCCCAGTTCTACCTGAGTTTCAACAGACACTGACGACGGTACGCCAAACCTTTCAGCAAGAGCCCTCTCCACCAACACCTTCGGGTACCCACATCACCTACATCCATTATGTCTCGACCTTAGTCATTGAATGGATGATATGCCCTTTCTCTCTTTGTGACTCACTTTCTCATTTCACGTATGAGTGTCCTTCAATCATTGAATATAGACGTCATCAAATAACCATTATTCAAAATCCTTTGACCACCTCACCTCCTATGATGCAAGTGATCCCCACTATCCCTTCTCCGGATACTGTTCACATCACCTCCCCTGAACCTGAGTCACTTCCCACCCCTCCATGTTTCATGGATAGACTGTCTGAGGATGTTCCCCCAAATCCTCTGAATTCTCCTATTTATTTCCCCCAGGAAATCTTACCCCCTACCACAATTTACAACCCACAATGTTTGGACATTTGGTTTATGACAAGAAAGCCATCACACCATAGTTGTGATCCCCCCTCTACGTCTTCATCACTTGATGACAATCAAATGGTGATAGTCACCCCTGTTACCTCCCTGGATCCCCTATATTCTGGCATTTTCCACTGCGACGAAGATATCCTGGAGGAACTCACTACCCCTAATTGCCCATGGAATGCGCTCCATCACATAACAATTTTTCTTGTATAGGAAGCCTTTGACCCTCCTAGCCAATCCTCCATATTTGCAATCGAAACCAAGGATTTTATCCCATCATGACATATAGACTTGTTCAACAACCCTATGCCTGCCCCCGATGATTTGGAAGAAGGAAACATGGCCAATATCTCCCCCACTGTCAAAATTGACATTTCCATCAAATTGGGAATCATATAGGAAACCACCATTGGCATCGTATGCTCCCCTGAGGAACTCACAACTTACAAAGCTCTCTTTTAGGAATACTGAGACATATTTTCTTGGTCATATATGGAGATGCCCGACCTCAATCCTTCTATAGTTGAACATCGCATCGACACATGGCCTGATGTCGCCCCAGTCCGTCAAAAGAAATTCCCACTTCACCCATCTAAAGCCATGGCTATCAAAGATGAAATTGACAATTTAAGTGTTGCAGGGTTCATATACCCCATTGTGTATACGTCATGGGTCTCCAACCCCATCCTCGTTAACAAAACACATGGCACTATTCGCATATGCACCAAATTTCATGATCTCAACCATGCTTGTTCCAAAGACAACTTCCCAACCCCTTTCATCGACCAAATTATCGATGAATGTGCTAGACACAAGGAATTGTCCTTCATGGATGGGTTCTCTGGCTACAATCAAATCCAAATCCATCCAGTAGATCAGTATAAAACCACTTTTACTACCCCATGGGGTACTTTTGCTTATTGTGTCATGCCTTTTGTCTTAAAAATGCAGGTGCTACGTTCCAATGGGCCATGAATTATTTTTTCCATGATCTTTCTTGCATCATCCTTGCTTACTTGGATGACCTCACTACTCGATCCAAGAAATGAACTCATCATTTAGATGACTTACGAATTTTCTTTCAACAATGTCACCAGTACAATATCCTCTTGAACCCCCTCCAGTGTGTATTTTGCGTCACCGCTAGACACCTCCTTGGGTTCATAGTCTCCCAACACGACATCACCGTGGACCCTCTCAAGGTCCAAGACATCACAAAAATTCCACCACCTAGGAATTTTTGCCAACTGCAGAGCCTACAAGAAAAATATAACTTTTTACGATGCTTTGTCCTAGATTACACCACTTGCGTGCATGGTTTCCTTCGCTTACTACATCATTGTTGGCACAGGGGCAGACCCAGGGTTCAGATCCAAGAGTGCACCAACAAGCCCTAACTATTGTCCCTTTCAGCAACACCTACGAAGCACATGCAATCTCACCCGAAGAAGTTATGAGGGGGTTGCAGGATAGAGATGTCTACAACGAAAGGGAAGATCAAGTGGATCTAACAAAATAACAACAAAGCATTCATATATCACTTATCATCTTAGATCTATTCTGCACATCTACTTATCAAATCTAAAACATTAATGCAATCACAGTATATCATGACAGAAATAAAATACCAATCACACACAACACAAGATGTACATAGTTCACCCTCTCTCTAGGGCTACATCCACAGAACTGTGCTATAATATATTAAGGTAAAGTATACAATTCTTGTCTATGCTCTTAGTTAGCAGATATTCCTTCTTCTCCTCTCTTTCTCTCCCCTCCCTGCGCACCCATCTTTAGGGTTGATTTTTGCACCCAGCTGAAGATCTTACAATACCAGAAGGCTCTCATACTCAACACTTATTTCTCACACACTACTACTCGTTTGATCATACAATGATAAAGACAACAAAAATAATCATAAAACCAACCCATATCAAGTCCTTTAGACCTCTATTTATACATTACAATAGCTCACTGACATCCTTAGGCCAAAACCTAGGTGTCCAAAACCCTAGATACCAAAACTCTAGGTGTTTAAAACCCTAGGCCAACTTGACCCATATTTTTAGGGCTTCACCAGCCTGTCTTTCCTTCCTTCTCGCGTAGTGCTCCAAATCATCTAACTGTGGCTTTTCCTTCTTGTTGAGTTGTCCACAATCCTTATTTCTTTCATATCTATCATTCTCGATTTCCTCGTTCAACGACTTACTTCACTCTGTCTTTTCAGATCTTTTTCTCAGTTTGACCCAGTAATAGTTATTGTGTATTCCATGAAGTTTGCATTCTCACTTTTCTTCCTTGATATTCTCTTGTTTCCATAACCAAGGGCCAATAGGCCCCGAACACTCACTTGTGACTCATCTCGAGGCACTTCAGATCTGAGCTTCTTGTTTTACTTCAACTCCAGACTGCGCAGTGCAGCCTGTACTTTTTTCTTGATGCCTCCTCTTTTCCCTTCTGCAGACTATATTTTCTGTGTCTGGTGCCCAGTTTCAACTGCACTTGGTACCTAGACCCTTTTATTCATTCTTTTATTGAGATCTAGGAGGCAGCTGGTTGTCATAGTACAAATTCAATCAGCTCCCATTCACCAAACCTTCCTTCCATTCTCCATTCAACATATTCAATTGTGCAGCTCCTCCCTCTGTAACATAAGCGATATCATATGGACCTAGCCAATGCATTCTAAACTTCCCAAGATGTTTTATGAACTTCTTTTCATATGCTAGTACTAGATCACCTTGTTTGAATGCCTTCTTCTTGATGTGGTTGTCATGATAAGCCTTCTCTCTTTCCTTCTGAACCTGCTGATGGAATCCTATAATGAATCTATCTTCCTCCAATTCAACCAAATGTGCAAGCCTCTCTTGAATAGCGCCAGGGTCATCCATATCTGTAAAGGCAACAATTCATAAGCTTGAAACCAATTATTCCATTGGAACAACAACTTCAAGACCATATACCAACTTGAAAAGGGTCTTCATTTTAGTTTATTGCAAGTATTTATATAGGCCCAAAGTACTGTTGGTACTCTTAGATCCCAATCATCTCTGTTCACACTAAAAATATTCGTGAGCATTGTCTCCAAGATCTTGTTGAATTCTTCAACTGTCCCATTTGCTTGTGGATTATAAGGTGTACTCTTTTGATGGTGGACTACAAATTCTTCAATCAGGGCTTCAACTGTCTTATTAATGAAATATGTACCTTGATGACTCATAAGGATCTTTGGGCATCCAAACCTAGTTATGATGTCATCAAATATAAAGTGTGCAACCGTAGTTGCCCTACAGTCCTTAACTTCTCTTGCCTCATCCAATCTATTCAAGTACTATGTCACAGTAATTATGTAACTTGCTCTTGTGTGCTTTCCTGCTGGGTTTATAGGTCCAATGAAGTCAATGGACCACTTTTCGAATGCTTGTAGGGTTAGTTGTGGTGCTAATGGAATTTCATCTCTTCTGGACAGTTTCCCAACTCTTTGGCATACCTCACAGGCTCTGGAATAGTCTTTATCATCTCTGTGTAAGGTAGGCCACCAAAGGCCAGCTCTCAAAACCTTCTGCACAGTTTCTTTTCCTGCATAATATCCTCCTGCGATGCCTTCATGAGCTTCTGCAAGGATCAGTGGTCATTCTGCCTCCATAACACACCTTCTCAATATCTCATCAGGTCCCATCTTGTATAGATGTCCATATATAAGTGTGAAGTCTACAACGTGTACTACTAGATGTTTCTTATGAGGAATTGTGTACTCACTAGGTGCCATTCCTGTTGATAGAAACTTGACTATCTCTGCGAAGTGGTCATCGATCTTTCTAATGGCCAATAGTTGTGCATCTGATAATGTATCCTCCAAACCAGTCATCTCTTCACCATGTTCCAACCTTGACAAGTGGTTGGGGCCTTTGTTCATTCTCCCTGGATTTACTATGATCTCAAAATCATATTCTTGAAACAACAAAAGCCATTTGCATATCCTTCCCCCCAACATTGGCTTGTTGACTAGGTATTTCAGTACAGAGTGATCAGTAAACATTTTAAAGTGTCCTCCCAACAAGTAGTGGTGAAATTTCTACAATGCATACACCATGGCCAATCCTTCTCTCTCTGTAGTGGTGTAATTAATTTATATTGTTGATAGCTTCCTGCTAGCAAAGGCTAACAGGTGGTCAATGTCTCCTCCTCTTGGTTGTGCTAACACAACTCCTTGTTATAGGAGAATACCCCTACGGACAAGTGGATTTCCTCTTGGATGCTAGACCCCTAACTCCAAGATAGAAAGTGCTATTATGGACACTGACATTTCTTTATCATAAAGCTAAACTATCAAAGAAGAGGGAAGAAAGGAAAGTACCTTTTTATCGGCGTTTGTCCTTGTTCGCTCTAGGTTGATCTTGATCTCCAAGTTCAGTTGAAGGTCCTATGGTACACTGAGAAACAACAACAATACTTCTTTCTATACTATGATTAGCTTTATAATGAATATATGAAAGAAACAAGTTCATATACACAAACTTTAAGGGAAATGGGCCAAGCATGAATTTATATTAATGAGAACAAAGTGTTTCTTACAACCATGGATGTAGTCTAGCATCTTCACCAAGCTCCCTTTGTCCGTACCTTTTCTCAAATAATCCACACATAGAATGTTGATGCTTCAATGATATCTCCTTTATGACATCATAAGTTAGATTCTTTACAATGTCTCTCTCCCTTCCTTATGAGATCATAAGTTAGGTGCTTCTCTCAAACTCTATCATTCTCTTTTACCATGAGAAGGCCTCCTTATATAAGCTTGGAGAGACCCAACCACCTTGAGAGATATTTGGGATAAGTTGAGGATTCCTCTCCTTTAGTTGTTGATCTTCCCTAATATCATGCCTTGACCTCAAATTTGAATCCAACCAACTTCAGAGATTGAGGGGATTCTTCCCTGATTTATCTCAACAAACCAAAATTTGCTTAGAAAGTGCAGCGCTCCCCCAAAAGCGTGCATAGATAGTTTCAACGCTCCCCCAAGAAGGCTAGGGAGTTTCAACGCTCCTTGACAGTGGATAGGGGAGTGTTGCCTTCCAAAAATTATTTTTGAGTGGTTTTCTTCATGGAAAATGCTTTGTACTCTTCATAAAATGATTTATCTTCCTAAAACTAGTATTTGAGGGTGTCTTAAGTGTCCTTATGAAGTTGTTAGAGACACAACATAGGAAAGATGACAGTATGATGTTTGCGACACTTGTGGTCAAGATGTAGCACTTGCGGACAATATGCGACAGTTACAACACTTGTAATGACGACACTTGCGACACTATTGAAGTGAGCAATTTTGATGTGTAACAGATTGCCCCCCATAGTGTGAAGTTAGAAGATGAGAAACTGATGACTGAAGTACTTTGTAGACTTTTTCAGGCAAGGGTATGAAATCAGAGAACCTGATAGAAGTTACACACAACCATCCAACAAATATTATGACATGTTTCAAACCCAAGGCAGACATACCTATGCTTGAGTGATAAAGCCTTTCAAGGTATGGTCGCCATAAAATACACTGCGAATCCATAATTATATTGACAAAAAGGTATAGACACTGAAGATACAATGTGGATATATACTTCCATGATATGAACTAGTTGTAGCCACAAAAAATACACAGTGGATCTACAAGACGACAAGACATAGCCACAGACCAATATAAAGTGGATCTATGTGATAGTATATATATCAATGTTCAAGAGAAACTTCGTCGCAACCTGGGCAAAGTAGATATAAGAGTGATGAATCAAACCAGGGTCTTCTTACTGATCCTGATGTAGTATGAATCTGACCATGTGAATAGATGTCCTGATGTTGAACATGGTAGAAACCACTTAATTATCGGTCAATGAGGTAAACTGTTAACAAGTGCGAGGGATATCACCATTGATTTCAATGATTCCCAAGGTACTCTAGTACATTCCAACAAATATGAATGGATGAGATGAAGTCGAACATCTGTGGAATCATCCGATCAAATGTTAATGATGTAAACCCACTTTCAGACACAAGGAGGCCTACCATTGAGGCAGGTAGGTCCCAAGGTACTAACTGGTTTCTAAGTCTAGTCCCTGGATAATGTGCTGAAGTTGACAAGAGTAGAATTGTCGAAGGAGGGCCTTGATGTATCCCCCATCAATGACATGAAACAAAAATAGAGATGTAAATTGGTGGATCAAATGAACATGAACTGACACAGGTATTGAAATAGGAAATTTGTGATGGTTGACTCTCGAGGCAGATACTTCCCTTGAACATTGAGGCATGACAGCAGAAACTCGACAAGGACCAAAACTTGATAATGCAGTGGATACTGTGACTTTCTTTGGGTGACCCAAAGGAGTAAGGAAACTCAAAGGATTGTTTCAGTGTAGAGGTTCGATGGATAAAAAAGTGTGTAAAGATAAAATGCCATGTTCAAGGGAGACTGTAAGAATGACTGGTAAAGTTCTCAAAAATGGCTTGGCTTTCTTCCTTAAAATTTTTCCCCTCCAGATAGATGAGTACCTCTTTTTAATTTAACGAGATCAAGGAGGGTAACACATGCTCGATATAACTCACCTTCAGTAAGTCCCTCTTCCTTTGTTTAACGAACTGGAAGAAGTAAGGGTTCGGTCCCATATGGGCCCTTCAATGTATAATTGTTTAACGAGTCCAGAGAAGGTAAACTCAATGGTTTTTCATATTTAGAGAGTCTGAAAACGACTTAAAGACGACTCCAATGTTGTCCTTTTTTGTAATATTAGTCTTGAGAGGCCGAAAAAGAGATAAATTATCACTTGAAAGATTCCCTTTCAAACCTTTTGACGAGTGGGAAAGGAAGCAATATCACTCAACAATCTTTTCATGTTTAGAGAGTCTGAAAAGAGTTTAAAGAAGACTCCAGGGGGTTCCTTTTTCGTTTATCCATGTGGGTCCGAAAAAGAGATAAAATTTTACCTGATTACATTCTCATGTATTTACGAGCACGAGAAAGAACAAAGACTAAGCTCAGTACTCTGCCCCCAGCTTGAAAGTTAGTGGCTTAACTCTAGAATGATCATCAAAGGCTAGAGACATGCCCCCCAAGCCTCAATTCATTCACCAACTTTGAGGTTGTCACCAATTTCTATACTAGATGGAGAAAAATGATACAGGTGGATGAATGGAAGGTTCAAATATGAGACCTAACTAAAGACTCAACTCGACATCTACGAGATATAGCGAAAGACTAGACCTGATAGGAGAGGTGACTATTTCATTTTTTAATGAGCTTGACACACGAAAAGAACTATATTCAAGGATCCGAGTTCAATTCCCAAATCCCTGTTTCATTTTTTAACGAGCTTGCTACAGAGAGAAAAAAATATTCTCAAGACCTTTGTTTCATTTTTTAACGATCTTGCCACAGAGAGGAAAAACTATGCTCGTAGACTCTTCTTGATCAAGGCTTCCAAGAGGATAACACTTTGGAAGGACATCATGTCAAGGGACAAACTTGGTCATGGATTCCAAGAGATCTTCACTAGATAGAAGAAGAATTCTCTGGAAGGAACACATGTTGAGGACCACGACAGGGGTAAGGAGATCAAGCTCCAATAGCCCTATCGAAGAGATCACCATGTAAACTACTAGATCCAAGTCATTTGAATTTGAAGTCATGGGAGATAACGCCACATAATTGACCTGTGGTAGGGGTGATACCGACTGCATATAAGACCCATTTAGGGAAGTCATTGGGTTGATGGTCAAGTCAGTTCCAACAAATAAAAGTTGATCAATAGTCACCATTCTTCCATCGTGTAGGAAATATATCACATGAAAAAGAGTGGATACAATAGCTTTCATGGCATAGACATAATCTCGCCCAAGGAGTAAATCGAAATCCAAGGGGTCCTGAACTACCATAACATCAATAAAGATTGTTTTCCTTCCCAAAGTTATGGGAAACTGAGGAAGGATCCCTAAAGGGTGACTGGTTCTTCTATTAAAAGAAAACAAAGTCTGGGTAACTGGCACAAGCTGAGGATAACCCAAATCTTGCCAATAAATAGAGGACAAAATACTAATGGACAAACATTCATCTACTAATGTCTAAGGAACATCCTGACCAAAAAAATTTACTGTACTCTTGAAAGGAATGTGAGAGGGAAGACGAGGTCTATTTAGCACGCCCCAATCAAAAAGGATGGCCTCATTACTTGGAGGGGGTTTCATGGGAGAAGGAGGAATTCCTCCCAGCAAGGTAGATTATGTATCAACGAGAAAAACATGGGAAATATTGGGTTTACTCTCTAGCGGGAGAGTAGGATCAATCAATTGTGGAACTGGATCCGCCACCTTGGCACTCTTTAGAGGAAGAGTGGGAGTTATAACCCTAAATTTCACCATACATGCTTACCTATCATCAGGCCATCTCAAATCCCTTCTTTTCCAAAGCATTGTTGAACAAATCTTTAAAAAAACTCTTTTATAAGGGCCCACATGCCCTACTCTATTATTGCATGCGTGTACATGCTAGCTGACCTAAAACAACCCACGTGGACCGACAAAAGCAAGAAAAAAGGAAAGTTGTCGATGGAACAAATAGCTCTAGGTGAGTTACCTGAAACTCCCAGCCATGCATGGCTGAGGGTTTGTCCAAATACCTAGCTTCTTCTAGCCTATAAAAGAAGGGCTAGGGGTGCCATTTGGAAGAGGAAAAAAAATAGCAAAGAGACTCTGCCCATTTGCATATTCCCATTGTCCCAACCCTTTAGCCATCCTTGTGCTAGAAGAGATACAAAGCAAAGAAGTTGGAGGACAGTTGAAGAGGATCCCAAGATCAGGTTCACAGAGCAGTGACTGGTCTCAACTTTTTGTAAGTTGACTCATTCAAAGTAATAAAGAAAATGCTTTTCCCGTCCCAATTCATGAGTTATTCATATTTTGTTAAGTACATGTTTGAATCTTTAACCCGTTAGTCTATAGGTAAGATGCATGTGTAGTTGTTGCTTGTCTTGTATGCAGGTCATCTTTGGAAGGAGAACTGTGAACAAGTGATCAAGTGCAAAAGAGGATCGAAAATGAACACCTGGAACAAGGTAGGTTGATCTGGCCATGTATTTACTGAAAAGAAATGGGATTTAAGTTTGGGGACGAAGGTAGAAAGTAGATTTTCTCTTGGTCATATCTGCATGCAAAGTATAACCCTATTTGCTAGTCCGTAAGGAGATTTCCCTCACAACAAAATTGGCAACCATACTAGGGAGATCTCTAGGGTTCCTGGAATTTTAATTTTTGGGTAGTTTTTAGAAAAAGACTGGTCTTTCTTGCCTGTTTTTTTTTAGTTTCTGTAAAGTCTGAGCTAGCAAAGAGTCTGGTTTCCCATACCAGCTGTCTCTGTTATTTTATTGACTATGTTTTTTTGAGACCCACAGAGGTACACACGGCTTGCATAAGGTCTGCACGCGTGTACCCACGCCCTACTTTCTTACAGCCCGCGTGTGAATGCTAGCTGAAGAAGTAGTAGTAGCATGTAGAGTCCAGAGAATTTTCGAGGCAGCCATCCTCTTCCCTGTCAGAATCAGACATTCTCAGGGGTTTTCTGGGATTCTTTCTAAGTCTTGGTTGTTTGCAGTCTTGTCTCAGATTGGTTTGTTTTACAAAAAAAATTTCTTACATTGTTTTATTTTTCTATTAAAAAGAGTGTTCAAGCGTTCAAGGGATCCTGGTTATCAATAACAGTGGTCTCTGCCTGGTTTGGATTGTTTTTTTTTATTTTTTCTCAGAGTTTAGAGATACACATGGCCTATACAAGGTCAGCCCGCATGTACACGCCCTCTGTCTCTATACAGCTTGCGTTCACACGCTTGTTGTTGGATTATCAGTAACATGCTTGTGCGGGATAGCTTTTGTTGAGGGTAAGGCAGTCATCCTTTCCCTTGATGAGAATTATACCTCTCAGGTGTTTGAATCTCTGTCTTAGCAGTTAGTAGCTTAGGATTAATCTTACCCTTCACTTGTTTTTTTTTCATTTAAAAGTTGTCATAAAAAAGAACTTTTTAGAGTTTTTAGACAAGTGTGAGAGTCAGTTTTTAAGTTGCTAGTGTGTAATTTATTGAAGTGATTCTTTGCGATCTGCGATTAGGCCATAATTGTTTTTCTTGGTTTTTACTTGTTGGTATTTTTCCTTTTTCCTTTATCAACATTTAAATAAATAAAAAAATCTCTTTCATTTTCTTGTTTGGTTGAAGAGTGTGTTTCTGCATTATTAGTCAGGGAAAAGTCATTTATTTCATACGTTTTTTCAGCTTACTTAGATCATAAGTAGATTGTAGTCAAGTGAAATTTCTTTTGAGTTTGCTATCCAAAATCTTACGAAATTAAGAAAAAAAAATATTTTGAAAAGTTGTTGAAACTTTGCATTAAGTAAAAGTTTTTGGTTCCAGCTTTTTTATTCATTTTTGCTTTCATCTTTTACACATCATCAGTTTCACTTTCATACCCCTTGACATAAGACAAAGCCATAAAATTAATGCTAAATCTAAAATTTATTAGACTTTTATGTTTGTAGGTTTAACCAACTAGTTCACGATTAGAGCCTTGGATTAGGTTGGAGAGGAAACTCTTCAAGGCCATTTAAAATCAAATATTGGAGTCTGAGTTAGGGAGTGTCTAAGTCCATTATCGTGAAATTTATCCGGGACCCCCCTCTAACACAGGGGATACATATGAGGTCATGTGCGGAAAGGTAGCGGAGATAACCCCTCCAAAGTTGGACCAATCATAGTGGAGAACACATATAGAGGGCTTGTTTTGGGATTCTGTCGATTGCATTTGCCACGGGGCTTCGTGGGTCTCGAATCCATTTGAGTTCCTCATTTGTCTTCCGAACCACTTGATTTCGATACCCTTGATAGGTTTCAGGCTCGATACCCTGCTCATTATGGTCTACCTGACTTTTGACTGTACCCGCCTGGTGACTATTCACGCACTGGCAACCTAGTTGCCTATCTTTTTTAGGGACATACACAGGTGACTGCGGGGGTATACCATGGTACCTAGGATAGACATCGGGCCATGCTTTGTAGAGTATACCTAGAGGGTGCTTCCGTGTTCGATTTGCACTTGCACTGGTAAGTTGCTCTAGTGTTGGTTGTTGTAACTGTTCTTCTAATTAATTTAGTGTTTTCCTGTCTTATCTTCTAGGTACTTTTTAGTGTGTGTTACTTTTGAATGTTTAGACTACCCTAGAGTGTCTTTGATCTTCTCACACAGTGGAGGATCATGAGCTCTGCAGGTCATGAAGGCTTCTTGGCCTGTTGCCGGTTGCACTGGAGCCACCCCCGCCACCATTAAGGAGAAAGCTAGACCAACCAGGGTCTTTTGAAGTGACCGGGTTACAAGAAATTGTGTCTGACCAACATCTGGATGAATCGACCATTTTGGACCTTGACACAAATGCTCTTGGTCTGTTTGAAACCCCAACCACTGATTTATTAGCACCTTTCATTGTACCAATTCAATTTTACAAGCGCCAGATAGTGTTGCACACAGCAATGGAAACAAATGTTGTTACTCCTTCTGATAATTCTTCAATTCCCACTACGGTTGCCACCACAGGAGATTTTTCACCTCCTAACCCACCATCACCAGTCTAAGCCACCATGGTCTCAACCACTTCTACATCACACAATGGTCTAATCCCATCTTTAGCAGCGGCCACAACCCCTTTCACACCAAGTGTGACAGGCCCTCCGTTCTCATACGAGATGCCTAGTTCGGGTACATGCCCTATACTTTCCTACTCCACTTTATAGACTTTAGGTCTAGGGGTAGGGAGCTCTAGCGGTCCTCTGCAAGGTCACATGGGGGGAAATCATGCTCTTTTTAATGCTTTCCCTTATGGAGGAGTTCATATCCCTCCTTCGTCCCCTTCACTCGATGGCTCGCATCATCAATCCACCGAGAAACCTACATACCATAGTTTATTTGGAGTGGGGAGTCAAGGACCACCTTCGCATAATATTCTGGTAGGTTTGACACCATTTTCTTTGGCTGGAACATTTGGTAACAACGCCTTCTCATCAGTCACCATCCCGACTCTGGGCAATCCTAGTTTTGGACAATATATTCCTGTGCAGGGTACTATTCCTGCACAGGGGGCAAACCTAGGAACTTCTTCCGCATCAAGACCTTGGAATTCTTGGCAAGGATCGGTTCCCTCATCTGAAATGTCAATCTAGGGTAATTCTTTCCACAATCAATGGAACCCTGGATAAACTACTATGCCTATCCCCATGGGACCAACATGGGGAAACCCTTCCCAGAGTCCTTCAAATATAATGCATGTCCAATCATCTATGTCCTATTTGGGAAATCAGCCAATGATGTCTCCACATATGCAAAATCCATATGCTAGCCAGGGCCATGGTTTCTACCAGAATCTAGGCCAGTAGCCAAACTTTTCCTGGCAACCTGGTGCCAGTCAAACTCCAAGCCCCTTTTTCCCAGGTTATCACCAACAACCCAAATTACCCTTCCTGGCGACTTTGCACTTGCCAGATTTGACAAGGTTGTTGAATGACCTTGTTTGTCACAATCTGCATTGGCCTCCTATGCCGATGAAGTGGCCTTAGGACATTCCAAAGTTCGAAGCCAAGCCTAACGAAGATCCAGGAGATCATGTGACTACCTTCCAACTTTGGTGTTCATCTAACTCATTGAAAGATGACTCCGTACAGTTTTGATTGTTTCAACATACTCTCATTAGGAGTGCCACAAAATGGTACATTGAGCTTGATCGCTCAAGATACTCTTCCTTTGGTGAGCTAGAAATGGCTTTCCTAAACCATTTCTAGTTACCTGTGAGATACAACACTGGCATAGAGCTGCTGGCCAATTTTGAACAGATGACAGTGGACCATATCTCTGATCACATCTGATAATGGAGATGTTGGAAGAGTCTAATTAAGGTTCCAGTTCCACCAACATTCCTGCTTGAGTGGTCCCTTAAGTCTTTATTCCTGCAGTTATCCAAAGATGTTGCAATGTCGGGAGTATTCTCTGAAGAAGATGCCGTCATGAGAGCTCAACAATTTGAGCTCATATATTCTCTGTCTGGTTTATTACACAACATCTTGCCAAATGCACCACGCTCAATACTAGATAAAACTAGAATGATATTTGGACCACATGTTGATGGTATTGTTGGTTCAACACAAACAAAGCCCGCTAAGCAATTGACAAAGCAGTTGCAACAGTTATCTATAAAACACACAGTAGCGAGCAAAACTACTACTTTGGCTTCTCCCCCTACCAAAACATCGGAGGTGTTAGCGCTCTGTAAATTTCCAAGAGGTTGTTAGGAAGAAGAAATCTATGAGAGGTAACTTTATCCAACTTCTTTTGAAGCTGGGATCTAGCCCTTCCAACTTCAGAGAGGGATCTCTCCATATGATTTAGATAGGTTTCAAATTTTTAAATATTAGGCTAGATAAATAAATAAGTCAGTTTTGTTGTCGTATTGTTTGTCGAGTTGGTTGAGATAGTTTACATATCCATTGGCCTATGGGACCTGTGTCGTAAAGATGAAATCCAAACCAGAAAAAAAAAGGAACCTTTCACAGGGCGAGATAATATAATCACTGGATTCTTTAGTAGCATAAATGAGGAATAGCAGAAAAGACGAGAAAGACAATTACAACAAAGAAGAAATTAAGAAGTTCTTTATTGTAAAATGAGAAGATAAAACACTTAAATCTTTTGAGTCAGAAACAAGGTATAAGAGATAAATCCTGCAATGTTCATTACTTCCAAATATTAGATTTAGAAACAGTATGATAACAAAGTGAGAATAACATTTAACTTAGAGAGAACAACATCACCAGTGAATACACGCAATAATCTTGTAAAAGTGCCTCTTTGTATTAATGGAGGATCTCTTCAAAAATATTACAGTCTGATAGCTTGCAGGGTGTGAAGATCAACAACCCTCAATACTTCGAAAGATGAGGTATTTATAATTCAAAATTACAAACAATCCTGTCATCAAAGACCAAGACGTGCTAAATCTATTTTTAGCCTAACTAAATTAACAAACTACAAAAATCTAGGAACTGCTTGATGATGTGTCGTAACTGCATGTTGATTTCTGGGTGGGTCGTTGGTGAGGCCTATGCATGACCTCATCTGACTAGACAAATGACTAGGTTGGGACATCTCATCAGCTACTCGATCAGATCACAGAGTTCCTCCCATCGAAGATGACTGGGCACGTTGACTTTGAGTAGCCTTCGATAAACTTCGTCCATTTCTGTGTACTTGGCGAAGGTAAGTTTGGTGACGAATATGTATTGAATCTCATGCTAAATACTGATGTCTCACTGAAGTGCATCTAGAAACACTTTTCTAGTGATGCTGCCTTCAATTCCTGCAAACTTTGAACTATCCTTAGCCACATCGGCCAGTCTCTTTTTGTAGTCTAGGAGTGTCATCAATTTGTCATTGATTACCTTCAGACCCAAAAGACCTTTCTTCTATAGAGCCTTAATCTTACTAAAAAATCTTTGTACCCCTGGGTCCATGGCCTGAACCTTTTCTTCTAGCTGAAGCATTAATCCTGTCTTGGTCAAAACTCTTTTGACCTCGAGGATGGTCTCTGTTCTATCCTCAATTTTCAACTCTTCCAGCTCCTCCCTGGTCTTAGAATTTAGGAACTTGATGATTTCGTTAGCCTATGTTGGCATCTCTCTCAATTCTGATCTAATCTTCTCAATGGCCTGTTTGCTTCTCTGCACCAATTAATTCTTCTCAAGCATGATCTGTATCATGGGCCATATCTCATTCATGGAATTGGTGATGTTTGTCCATACACTTTCTTTAACCTTGGCCAAAGTTTTACCTGCCACTGTTTGCTTCCGGAGCTGTTGTAACTCTTGTTTGAGCTGGTCTGACACCTGATTTTCCTTGGAGAGGATGATATGAAAGGAAGATTTGAGTTCCTGAAGGTTCTCAATCTCCTTTTTGAGCCCACTGATCTCTGTTTCCTGCAAGTTCATCTTTTCCATAGACTTAGCCAATTCGGCTGTCTTTTCCAGAGATGACAGTGGATTTGTCGATGGGACTTCTGCTACCGATGTTGTGATCACTCTTGAAAGTGGAACTACACTCAATGGAATGACTTCCATTGGCTTTAGCTGTTCTTTCTCTTTCACCAGCTTCTCCATCTCATCTTCCATTTCCTTTAGTTGTGCATTCTGCTCCATAATTAGTTTGAGCATCTCATCTTTTTCTCCCTCCATCATTGCTATTTCCTTCGCCTGTGAATCCTCTGTGGGTGGGAGTTTGAATTGTTTCCTTAAGGAGGCTATGTCTGCATTTTTCTTTTTAATCATCTCCTCGATTTCCTTCATGTTTGAGGGATCGTACCCGATCTTAAGGACCAATTCCTCCAAAGTCTTGATTCTATTGTCCTTGGCAAAGGACGGTATCTTCTCTAACTTCAATTGTGTTTGAATGTTGTTCAGGGACACTTGCAATTTGGACGCAGTAGTGGAAGCATGCGCCAGCGTATAAAATACCATTTCCCCTATTTGCTTGTGCATATCCATCTGATCGGCCGGATGCACATCCTTCATCTAGAATTCAAAAGTGGCCCTTTTGTAATCAGTGATCACCTTTGGATCTAGCACCTATGCTTGGAGGAATGCCATATGCATTCTGCCCTTCTCAGTGTCAAATACCGATAGCAACCTATGTTGTGCAGTCGACGTTTGCTTCCAAAACTGGGTGCAAGTGCTGTTGGTCAGGGTCTGGTTCCTTTTCTTGATCAGCTCATATTTTTCAAAGATGCTCAGCTTCGGTCCTACCTTTCCTGGCCAGGTGGTCGATGGAGAATCTATATATTTCTTTGGCAACACTGAGGTTATGATATGCTGGAGGCTTGCACTGAGGGGTGGCCTATCAACCTTGGTCACTATAGTAGACGGGACTTCCTTTTCCCCAGTCGGGTCAGGAGATGAAATGGTTTTAGACCTCTTGGTATGCAATTGGAATTCTTCTGATGACACCTCAGTGATAGGTGGAGATAAATATTGCCTAGGCATTTTCTCTTTCGGAACTTGTGGTGTGGTTGTTTGCGATATAGTGGTCGGGGGATCCTGTTGTTCTGCTTCGACCAAAGTGTTAGGATCCCATACTATCTGGTTTGCAAATTTCTCGACTTCAGGCCTAGATTCATGGACATATAGGATGTTCTTGTTTTTTACCCTCATCTCATAGATAATCCCAGACGGATCGTAATTCCATGGGAAACTCATGAAGAAATTCATTTCCTTCAGCAGCCTGTCTACTTCTTCTCCAGTGCTACGATTGTTGCAAATGAAAGAGCCAATCTTCCCTTTAATTCTAAGCTATTGCTTTTTCTTTAGTGACACGAAGTGAATGTCATCAGAGTTTATCATCCGCCTTATGTACTCTGTTGGAGCCACCCTTGTTTTTTACCTTCCAAAAAATTTTCAAATTTTTGATACTTGAGATCTAAAGTTGTTTTTCTTTTCCTTTCGAAATCATAAAACTCTCAAATCTTGTCGCATGAATATCAATGCTTTTTCACTTTCAAAAAAGATCCATTTTTCGTAAGTATGTTTTCTCTTTTGTTTTATTTCGGGATATCGCAAGTCGAACACTTTAATTTTTGAATTCACAAGTCCCGAGTCGCGAAACTGCGAAATCGTTTTTCAATTTTTTACCCAAGGCATTGACTATGGTAAAACCTTTAACCCTTGATTAGACATCGTCGGGATTTCGCGCCTCAGCATTCGTCGAACCCAAGTTTTTGTTCTTACAGCCCCGAAAGCCGAGGAAAGCCAAGGACGCGATAACTTTTTTGATAACCTTGGTCAAGGACCAAAGGTAAAAAACTAAGCATGGTTAAATTTGGTTCTCGACACTTCGTCACTCGGCACTTTCTTTCATCGAGTTAAGGTGTCCAAAACTCCGATTCATGAAGTTGCAACATAATTATGGCAAGATTAATTAGTCGCCTAATCTAAGATTTCCTTCTCTTAATTCGAGCCTTAATTATCACCCCATCGCAATATCGTGACTCGGCATATCATTCTCCCAAAAGTTTGTCTTCGAATTCCCGAGTCGCGATATGGAGAGTAAATTAATTATATAATTAAGGATGCACCAAATCACGATTACCATTGATTACGTTAAAATCGGCACTCACGGTCTCGCGAGTTAAAGAGTCAAAATGTGAAAAGGAAATTCACGATGCAGCGAAAAGCGAGAAAATTCCTTAAGTCTTTAAGATTTGTAATTTTAAATTAAACGAGATACGTCCCGCGCATCGAGGTTAGCACTCTTCACGAGGTATTTAATTTCTCTCCATAACCCGACTTACTGTCAAACCGCTGAACATTGATGACATTAATGACGAATTAGGGTAAATCCATGAATAAATAAGATCGGATTTATACAATAAATTTGGTTTTATTTACGATATGACAAACTTATTTCAAAGGTACAGGATTTTCAAATATATACGAGAGTTTCATTATATTTTAAACATTTCTCATAAACGCACAGAGCTCACCTGTTTTCCGAGGGAACTCATTTCCGCATGTATACACAGGTCTATTGCAGGAGAGCGAAAAAGCAAGCGTCATGCATGGCTCCAAGAAGAGCAGCGAAAGTGAATGTCGAGGTTGCAGTGCAGGGTGTAGACAACATCTCAGATACTTCACCTTGGACTTGTGGCTCAGTACCCACCTGGTCGTTTATTTCAAATATTCTGCAATCCAAATTGGTAAACTATTCAGACTCTGATGATGATAACAATGATATTGTGAAGGACGACCTGAACACTAAGTACAAGATAATTGTTCAGTCTGGTATGCACCTGGTTGCAACCAGACCACGTTTGCTCCCATACTACGACATGATCTGATGGGCGTTGGATCACATAGACCTTCAAACCAAAAATATCATAAATGACCAACGAAACATGGTCGGGACTTTCATACCATATCATATCCAATCTATGTATAAGCTCCCAGCAACTTCTGAATACACATACGGCAAAGAATTCCTAGAGGAATTCAGAAAGAAGGAGTGGGAAGAATATGACAAAGCCATGCCTGGTTTAATAAAAGATTGGGTTTCGCGCTCCGCGATGTTCAGAGCGAATGACAAGGGCGTGTATTCAATTGCTTCGCTAGAGCCACAGTATATGTATGTGGCAATGATGACATGCCGACTTTTCGGATGGGAGGATACTGTGAATTTTTACATCTAGTGGGTACCTCTCATCTTTCAGGTAGCAGAAGGTTGCTCATTTAATTGGGCGAAGATGCTCTCCAACAGTTTGTTCAACAGGGTCACAGAGTACCGGGAGAAAAAAGCAGCCAGGAGACCATCTGGATTCTTCATGTCCACGTATATCATGGACGCAATATGCTCCATGACACATTTTCCTTTGATGAATTGGGATTGGAGTCCAACCCAAGAAAAAACTGTGCATGAGTACCATGACAAGCTGTGGGGAAATAATGCAAATAAGTTTATTTGTGAGATTTTCAACTGGGTGATGGTGCCCCTGCACATCGCCATTTTTGGTCTTTCTCCACCCCGCATCTCGGATAGCATTGCTGCGAATCTGAGAAGTATCGCGGATTGGTACGTAGAAGAAGAATTCTCTTATTTTAGAGTTTTTGGAGCTGTTGTTCCTCCTATGGCGCTACCACTGTTCATCCCCGACAAGCTGGCCTGTCGCGAGATTGCTCGACAAACAATGATTGGAGGAGTGAGTAAAGAGCTCAAAACGTCATCGAAGAAGGTATGTCTGTCTTTCCCTATTCGGCTAAATTCTTATTCGTTGTTGGATTTTGGACATGCTAAGGCTGAGGCTGCAACCTTAGAAGACTTGAGTTTTGCCTATATTGAGTACAAAAAGCATGATCCTCAGAGAATTGTAAGCACCCATTTGGGAAATTGTGGATTAAAGAGTTTTGAACACGAGTGTTCACCCTCGAATGATGTTTTCTGAGGGGCGAGGTCCTATGCGGAAGTGCAATTTTGAATCAGATCTCTAGCACCCGAAGACAGGGCCTCTGTTTTAAAATTTGAGGAGGATAGAAAAAGATGTCTCCCCATGGTGCTAGGAGGTTTGGGCCTTTCCAAGGATAAAGAGAAGGAAGCTGAAAGCTCTGAGGGCCAAACTTCTAACCCTGATAAACGTCAGGAAGGAGAACAGGAGAAGAGTCCTGAGCAGAAGAAGAATCCCGAACAGGAGAAGAGTCTTGAGCAGGAGAAGAATCTCGAACAGGAGAAGAGTCCTGAGTAGGAGGAGAATCCCAAAACAGAAAAAGAGACTACTGACCCTCCCAAGGAACATAGTCCAGAGGCGGAAGTAAAAAACATAGACCCTCCATAAACTTAGAATCCGGAGGTAGGGACAGAGACAAAGACCTCTAATCCTCCGAAGGAGCAAGGCTCACTCGACACACCAGGAAAGGTGGCAACGCAGGTCAGGGAACCAATCACTTCTGTCACCCCTTTTCAGTCAACGCAGGGAAACATACAGGAAGGATGTATTTTCGATGAAGAACTAAGGCCCGTCAGAGCAGAAGAACTTCCTCCCAATGAGTTATTCTCCGACAAAAAGAGAAAGGAAGTTGTGAAAAGGGAGTTCTTCTAGGAGGAAGGATCAACTGTCAAAAGGTTCAAAGTGATGACCGATGAGATGAACAAAAGGAAAGATGAATTTGCCACAGAGATTGCAGGAACGCTAGGAGCGTATGCGATGGAAAATCAATTCTCGGTCTCGATGTTAAAGAATCAGCTCAAAGTGAAGAATCGCCTGATCAAGACTCTTGAAGCCAGAGTGGCTTCGGTAGCAGAAAGCACTAGGAGTCAAGCGAGTGGAGAAATAGAGCTGACCCGATTGGCCGATAAGAAAGAAATCAAAGTCCTCAAAACCAAATTGGAACAAGCAAATTTATTGATCTGAGATGGTCGGGTACAATCGGGTCAGCAGAGGGATATGATCACACAGCTGCAGACTCAGTTAGAGGTCGCAGAAAGAAAGGTGATCGACATCGAGATTGTTAGATCCCGAGCAATCGATATTCGAAGCAGTATCTCCTCTGCTCAGCAGAGTCTACTAAACAAAGTAGGAGATATTCGAGAAGACTGCTTGTTAATGCATCGAATCTTTGAGAATCTCATTGACAAAGAAAGAAATGCAGAAGCTTCTCGGATCACTTTCCAAGAAGCAGTGATTGCTACCAACAACAAGTTTTCAGCAGGATCTCCCGGGCTCACCATTGCCGAACAAACTAGGGGTAATATCTTGTTAAAGAATTGGGAACATGGTATTACTTTAAGCAAGGAGCAGGCTCAAAAAGTGACAAATTCGTTAGAAGAATCCTGCAATGCCATAAATGGTGAGCTGTTAGGGATGGAGATTGGAGGTGACACAGAGGCGCTAAGATAGATGAATATAGATCGGATTTCTCTCGACATAAAGGAGAAGAATGAGAGAAATTTGGCGGAAATCTCTAAGATGGACAGGGTAGACCCGGCTCAAATCGACAAACATTTGATTCAACCTAGTGCACAACTCGATGCCCTTGAACTCGTCGATGTACAAATAGATGATAAACTTCCACAGTTAGCCCAAGAGTGTTATTTTGCCGAAGCCAGTTGTCAAGCCGAGCCTTCGCAGCTTGTATCCCAGTTTGTGGACAAATGTATCATGTACACTGAATCCATGCGAGGAAAAGCACCTGGTACTTCTTGAAAATAGAGTAGGAGAAATGGAGTGATTTTGCTCCTCCCAGCTGTCAAGCAGAACCTTCACAGCTTGTATTCCATTTTATGGACAAATGTATCATATGCATTGAATCTAAGCAAAAACAAGCACCTGGCACTTTTTTGAAAACGGATTTGGACAGATGGAGTGATTTCGCTCTTCTGAACTGAGAGGCAAATTTTGTATAAATAGATCACAAAAGGAAGAGACAAAGGATGGAATTTTTGGTAATGAATGTAATAGATATTTTGCATTCGAGAAGTTAATACAAGCAATTTGAAGATTCCCGATTCCATCATGGCTGTGTTACAAGTTTGTTTCATTATGTTTTTTGTTTCTTTTCATTTTTCTCTACATAATTGATGTGTATCACTATAATTTAGTACGACCACTACTATAGTGAAGGGATTGTATCTTTCTGTAATTGTTTCTTGTCTTTCCTCTGCACCAGGTATCAGCGGGTGTAAGACCAATTTGCATTTACAGAATTTTATATTTATTTACACTATGTCAATTATTTCTATGTCAATTTCTTATTCTGTGTATGTGTGAGTTTTCTACTGATAGGAACCTTACGTTACTCATAGCTAAATGTTTTTCTCTTATTCCACATCTTTTACTAAAAATTAATACAGTTACGGGAAAGGGCCTTCAGTGTGCATTCCTATTTTGTTCTTTATGCAAAAATTTCTCTTATTTTCGACTGAATTGAAACAGCGTTGAAATCTCCCGTTAAATCATTTCCATATCGGTACTGTTCCTCAATGACTGTCCCCGCAGCAACTCAACCAAATATTCAACCCGGGCTATCTAATCAAATACATATCGCTTTAAATCTTTTTGACACAATCCTTAAAACTGCGAACACCCAGGAGGAATTGGAACATTCATGGGCAGCCATTGAACAAGATATTACTACCCAGGAACAGTTGGAAGCTAGACAGTGAGAACGTAGAAACCTTCATTAGTTTCCTACACCAAAGGTTAATGTATTCTTTGTATAAATATTTAACATACTTTCGGATGCCTTGACACTGTACTTTTAAGCCTTAAGTACAGGCTCAGGAACAACATCTTTCTGGCGCCGTTGCCGGGGAACGAAGTTACGAAATCTTTTCCCTGGGAAGACGACAAACTATTTCGTTGATAGTGTTACTCTTTGATAGTGAACATAGAGTGCACACAGTTTTAAGTCTTTTTTAAATCTTTCACTTGGCGACTCCACTGAAACACAAACTGGCGTGTGGTAGAAAGCATACCAGACAGAACCCGGGTGGCAAGCTGATTGCGCCTGTTAATAATCCTGAGAAAATTTTAAAAGAAAGAGGCTCGTTTGAGGCAACTGCTTCAATTAATAAACCCAAAAGCCCACTTGTAAAGACTAAATGCCCTTCAGAACCTCTTACTTCCTACAGCCCTCTATCTGATACCAAAGATCTGGAAATAAACTACTCATAATTTAGGAGTGAGCCACATCAGACTTTCCCATCTATAAACAAAGGAAAAGGTCCTTTAGAAAGATTGTTATCATTTGACATACCAACCTTTCTTCAGCAGAACTTCCCAGTTTCTCCTGATTCAAAAAAGTGTGTTACACCCTCATTTCCTACTCCCAAGTCGATGGCAGGCATCGGAGGAGGAGGTGGAGGACAACCGAATATCCCTCCTCCCAGAGTATTTGCAAAAGTAGCGGTGAGATACGCTCCCCTAGTTTTACCCGCTCACCTCCATGATTTACTTGACAACTACATCAAAAATCTTCCTAAATTCACTGGGGAGGGAGATCTAACCGCAGCCGAGCATATAAGCTTTTTTGACCAGTTCGCAGACATCTGTGGTATCGAGCACGAGGATGTCTATTCGAGACTACTTGTACATACCTTCGAAGGACAGGTCCAAACTTGGTTTCGGAGTCTTCCTGCAGCTTCTATTCGAACATATGACGCCTTGGAAGATGCTTTCCTTAGACAATGGGGAGAGCGGAAAGATCACTTATATTACCTTACCGAGTTTGGGTCTCTAAATAAAAAGAACTCAGAAACAGTTATGGAATTTATTCTAAGATTTAACAAACTGTATAATAAAATTCCAGCCGCTATTAAACCTTCCGAACCCTCAGCCAAAGTAACCTTTGCGGGAGCTTTCGAACCTGATTTTGCATTGCTTTTACGAGAAAGAAGAGGAGCCACCCTGAATAGAATGCAAGACGATGCTTTCGAAATAGAATCTAATATGATGGCTTCAGGTAAGTTAAAGGCTAAAGTAGAAACTATCAACTGTGACAATAGACGCTATAGGGAACCAGCGGGTCCTTCCAGGTCAAATAGATACACTGACGACAGAGTGGATGATATGGCCCGAATAATTAAATACCTATCTAACAAAATCTTCAGGATGGAGTTGGATCAGGCTAAAGCTGATTCTTCTAACAAAAGAGACTTCAGGAGAAACCCAAATCCCCAAAATCAATAGAAGCAAATAAATAATGAAGATCAAAAAATACAAGCTCCACTAAAAAACGAAAATTTTATAGGAGCAAGTGACCTCCAAGATTTCAGAGATTTAGAAGATGAAGTTGCATGTTTCGGTGATGAGTGTTCACAGCCATTTCTGACTAGGGAAGACTATGAGAAATCCTTAAATACTCCTCAACTGTCTAATGAAGAAGAAGAAGGTAATCATACTGACCTCTGCGTATCTCAACCAAAAACAGAAATGATAGCGGTTGATTTTCAACCCAGATACAATCTGAGATCAAAAAATAAGCCCACCTCAAATAACCAACCTAAGAAAATCCTGCCGAGGGGTCAATCTCATGAACCTCCTTTGGAAGAGACATTGTTACCCAACAATAAAGTCAAGATAACAAAGACTCAAGAGTCTGAGGTGAAAAAATCTGAAACCCAAACAAAGGAAACAGGGCCGATAGATAAAGTTACATCTACGACTAAGGTCACAAGTGATAAAGTAATCCAGACAAACAAGTCGGAAGAAAAAANATAGGACAATAAAGTCAAGATAACAAAGACTCAAGAGTCTGAGGTGAAAAAATCTGAAACCCAAACAAAGGAAACAGGGCCGATAGATAAAGTTACATCTACGACTAAGGTCACAAGTGATAAAGTAATCCAGACAAACAAGTCGGAAGAAAAAAGTTCGAAAGTCTTAACCAAAGAGACGGACAAGGCCAATATATCTTACAATTTTGAAAATTAATTAAATAAAATTAAGATACCGATTCCTTTGGTAGAATTAGCAAAAAACCCCACTTATCGGAAGCAAATTGCCAAAGTGATGGGCGTTTACGAGCCAGAAAGTCACTCCGACGTTATCAACCTAGAATATGACAGACCTAACATCACCTTTGGTCCTCATTTTGAGGGATTCAA
>JASDQU010107236.1:85768-108574 GCA_032191745.1 Picea mariana | reverse complement strand
ACGAAATTAAGAAAAAAAAATATTTTGAAAAGTTGTTGAAATTTTGCATTAAGTAAAAGTTTTTGGTTCCATCTTTTTTATTCATTTTTGCTTTCATATTTTACACATCATCAGTTTCACTTTCATACCCCTTGACATAAGACAAAGCCATAAAATTAACGCTAAATCTAAAATTTATTAGACTTTTATGTTTGTAGGGTTAACCAACTAGTTCACGATTAGGGCCTTGGATTAGGTTGGAGAGGAAACTCTTCAAGGCCATTTAAAATCAAACATTGGAGTCTGAGTTAGGGAGTTTCTAAGTCCATTATCGTGAAATTTATCCAGGACCCCCCTCTAACACAGGGGATAAACATGAGGTCATGTACGGAAAGGTAGCGGAGATAACCCCTCCAAAGCTGGACCAATCATAGTGGAGAACACATATAGAGGGCTTGTTTTGGAATTCTGTCGATTTCATTTGCCACGGGGCTTCATGGGTCTCGAATCCATTTGAGTTCCTCATTTGTCTTTCGAACCACTTTCTTTCGATACCCTTGACAGGTTTCAGGCTCGATACCCTGCTCATTATGGTCTACCTGACTTTTGATTGTACCTGCCTGGTGACTATTCACGCACTGGCAACCTAGTTGCCTATCTTTTTTAGGGACATACACAGGTGACTGCGTGGGTATACCATGGTACCTAGGATAGACATCGGGCCATGCTTTTTAGAGTATACCTAGAGGGTGTTTCCGTGTTCGAGTTTCACTTGCACTGGTAAGTTGCTCTAGTGTTGGTTGTTGTAACTGTTCTTCCAATTAATTTAGTGTTTTCCTGTCTTATCTTCTAGGTACTTTTTAGTGTGTGTTACTTTTGAATGTTTAGACTACCCTAGAGTGTCTTTGATATTCTCACACAGTGGAGGATCATGAGCTCCGCCGGTCATGAAGGCTTCTTGGCCTGCTGCCGGTTGCACTGGAGCCACCCCCGCCACCATTAAGGAGAAAGCTAGACCAACCAGGGTATTTTAAAGTGATCGGGATACAAGAAATTGTGTCTGACCAACATCCGGATGAATCGACCATTTTGGACCTTCACACAAATGCTCTTGGCTTGTTTGAAACCCCAACCACTGATTTCTTAGCACCTTTCATTGTACCATTTCAATTTTACGAGCGCCAGATAGTGTTGCACACAACAATGGAAACAAATGTTGTTACTCCTTCTGATAATTCTTCAATTCCCACTACGGTTGCCACCACAGGAGATTTTTCACCTCCTAACCCACCATCACTAGTCTAAGCCACCATGGTCTCGACCACTTCTACATCACACAATGGTCTAATCCCATCTTTAGCAGTGGCCACAACCCCTTTCACACCAAGTGTGACAGGACCTCCGTTCTCATACGGGATGCCTAGTTTGGGTACAGGTCCTATAATTTCCTACTCCACTTTATAGACTTTAGGTCTGGGGGTAGGGAGCTCTAGCGGTCCTCTGCAAGGTCACATGGGGGGAAATCCTACTCTTTTTAACGATTTCCCTTATGGAGGAGTTCATATCCCTCCTTCGTCCCCTTCACTCGGTGGCTCACATCATCAATCCACCGAGAAACCTACATACCATAGTTTATTTGGAGTGGGGAGTCAAGGACCACCTTTGCATAATATTCTGGTAGGTTTGACACCACTTTCTTTGGATGGAACATTTGGTAACAATGCCTTCTCATCAGTCGCCTTCCCGACTCTGGGCAATCCTAGTTTTGGACAATCTATTCCTGTACAGGGTACTATTCCTGCACAGGGGGAAAACCTAGGAACTTCTTCCGCATCAAGACCTTGGAATTCTTGGCAAGGATCGGTTCCCTCATCCGAAATGTCAATCTGGGGTAATTCTTTCCACAATCAATGGAACCCCAGACAAACTACTATGCCTATCCCCATGGGACCAACATGGGGAAACCCTTCCCAGAGTCCTTCAAATATAATGCATCTCTAATCATCTATGTCCTATTTGGGAAATCAGCCAATGATGTCTCCACATATGCAAAATCCATACACTGGCCAGGGCCATAGTTTCTACCAGAATCTAGGCCAACAGCCAAACTTTTCCTGGAAACCTAGTGCCAGTCAAACTCCAGGCCCCTTTTTCCTAGGTTATCACCAACAACCCAAATTACCCTTCCTGGCGACTTTGCACTTGCCAGATTTGACAAGGTTGTTGAATGACCTTATTTGTCACAATCTGTGTTGGCCTCCTATGCCGACGAAGTGGCCTTAGGACATTCCAAAGTTCGAAGCCAAGCCTAACAAAGATCCAGGAGATCATGTGACTACCTTCCAACTTTGGTGCTCATCTAACTCATTGAAATATGACTCCGTACAGTTCTGATTGTTTCAACATACTCTCATTGGGAGTGCCACAAAACTGTACATTGAGCTTGATTTCTCAAGATACTCTTCCTTTGGTGAGCTAGAAATGGCTTTCCTAAACCATTTCTAGTTACCTGTGAGATACAACACTGGCACAAAGCTGCTGGCCAATTTTGAACAGATGACAGTGGACCATATCTCTGATCACATCTGATAATGGAGATGTTGGAAGAGTCTAATTAAGGTGCCAGTTCCACCAACATTCCTGCTTGAGTGGTCCCTTAAGTCTTTAGTCCTGCAGTTATCCAAAGATGTTGCAACGTCGGGAGTATTCTCCGAAGAATATGCCATCATGAGAGCTCAACAATTTGAGCTCATATATCCTCTGTCTGGTTTATTACACAACATCTTGCCAAATGCACCACGCTCAATACTGGATAAAACTAGAATGAGAGTTGGACCACATGCCGATGGTATTGTTGGTTCAACACAAACAAATCCCGCTAAGCAATTGACAAAGCAGTTGCAACAGTTATCTATACAACACACCGTAGCCAGCAAAACTACTACTTTGGCTTCTCCCCCTACCAAAACATTAGAGGTGTTAGCGCTCTGTAAATTTCCAAGAGGTTGTTAGGAAGAATAAATCTACGAGAGGTAACTTTATCCAACTACTTTTGAAGCTGGGATCTAGCCCTTCCAACTTCAGAGAGGGATCTCTCTATATGATTTAGATAGGTTTCAAATTTTTAAATATTAGGCTAGATAAATAAATAAGTCGGTTTTGTTGTCGTATTGTTTGTCGAGTTGGTTGAGATAGTTTACATATCCATTGGGCTATGGGGTCTGTGTCGTAAAGATGTAATCCAAACCAGAAAAAAAAAAAGGAACCTTTCACAGGGTGAGATAATATAATCACTAGATTCTTTAGTAGCATAAATGAGGAATAGCAGAAAAGATGAGAAAGACAATTACAACAAAGAAGAAATTAAGAAGTTCTTTATTGTAAAATGAGAAGATAAAACACTTAAATATTTTGAGTTAGAAACAAGGTATAAGAGATAAATCCTGCAATGTTCATTACTTCCAAATATTAGATTTAGAAACAGTATGATAACAAAGTGAGAATAACATTTAACTTAGAGAGAACAACATCACCAGTGAATACACGCAAGAATCTTGTAAAAGTGCCTCTTTGTATTAATGGAGGATCTCTTCAAAAATATTACAGTCTGATAGCTTGTAGGGTGTGAAGATCAACAACCCTCAATACTTCGAAAGATGAGGTATTTATAATTCAAAATTACAAACAATACTGTCATCAAAGACCAGGACGTGCTAAATCTATTTTTAGCCTAACTAAATTAACAAACTACAAAAATCTAGGAACTGCTTGATGATGTGTCGTAACTGCATGTTGATTTCTGGGTGGGTCATTGGTGAGGCCTATGCATGACCTCATCTGACTAGACAAATGACTAGGCTGGAACATCTCATCAGCTACTCGATCAGATCACAGAGTTCCTCCCATCAAAGATGACTGGGCACGTTGACTTTGAGTAGCCTTCGATAAACTTCGTCCATTTCTGTGTACTTGGCGAAGGTAAGTTTGGTGACGAATATGTATCAAATCTCATGCTGAATACTGATGTCTCACTTAAGTGCATCTAGAAACACTTTTCCAGTGATGCTGCCTTCAATTCCTGCAAACTTTGAACTATCCTTAGCCACATCGGCCAGTCTCTTTTTGTAGTCTGGGAGTGTCATCAATTTGTCATTGATTACCTTCAGACCGGGAAGACCTTTCTTCTATAGAGCCTTAATCTTACTAAAAAATCTTTGTACCCCTGGGTCCATGGCCTGAACCTTTCTTCCAGCTGAAGCATTAATCCTCTCTTGGTCAAAACTCTTTTGACCTCGAGGATGGTCTCTGTTCTATCCTCAATTTTCAACTCTTCCAGCTCCTCCCTGGTCTTAGAATTTAGGAACTTGATGATTTCGTTAGCCTATGTTGGCATCTCTCTCAATTCTGATCTGATCTTCTCAATGGCCTGTTTGCTTCTCTGCACCAATTCATTCTTCTCAAACATGATCTGTATCATGGGCCATATCTCATTCATGGACTTGGTGATGTTTGTCCATACACTTTCTTTAACCTCGGCCAAAGTTTTACCTGCCACTGTTTGCTTTCGGAGATATTGTAACTCTTGTTTAAGCTGGTCTGACACCTGATTTTCCTTGGAGAGGATGATCTGAAAGGAATATTTGAGTTCCTGAAGGTTCTCAATCTCCTTTTTGAGCCTACTGATCTCTGTTTCCTGCAAGTTCATCTTTTCCATAGACTTAGCCAATTCGGCTGTCTTTTCCAGAGATGTCAGTGGATTTGTCGATGGGACTTCTGCTACCGATGTTGTGATCACTCTTGAAAGTGGAACTACACTCAATGGAATGACTTCCATTGGCTTTAGTTGTTCTTTCTCTTTCACCAGCTTCTCCATCTCATCTTCCATTTCCTTTAGTTGTGCATTCTGCTCCATAATTAGTTTGAGCATCTCATCTTTTTCTCCCTCCATCATTGCTATTTCCTTCGCCTGTGAATCCTCTGTGGGTGGGAGTTTCAATTGTTTCCTTAAGGAGGCTATGTCTGCATTTTTCTTTTTAATCATCTCCTCGGTTTCCTTCATGTTCGAGGGATCATACCCGATCTTAAGGACCAATTCCTCCAAAGTCTTGATTCTGTTGTCCTTGGCAAAGGACGATATCTTCTCTAACTTCAATTGTGTTTGAATGTTGTTCAGGGACACTTGCAAATTGGACGCAGTAGTGGAAGCATGCGCCAGCGTATAAAATACCATTTCCCCTATTTGCTTGTGCAGATCCATCTGATCGCCCGGATGCACATCCTTCATCTGGAATTCAAAAGTGGCCCTTTTGTAATCAGTGATCACCTTTGGATCTAGCACCTATGCTTGGAGGAATGCCATATGCATTCTGCCCTTCTCAGTGTCAAATACCGATAGCAGCCTATGTTGTGCAGTCGACGTCTGCTTCCAGAACTGGGTGCAGGTGCTACTAGTCAGGGTCTGGTTCCTTTTCTTGATCAGCTCATATTTTTCAAAGATGCTCAGCTTCGGTCTTACCTTTCTTGGCTGGGTGCTCGATGGAGAATCTGTATATTTCTTTGGCAACGCTGAGGTTATCATATGCTAGAGGCTTGCATTGAGGGGTGGCCTATCAACCTTGGTCACTATAGTAGATGGGACGTCCTTTTCCCCAGTCAGGTCAGGAGCTGAAATGGTTTTATACCTCTTGGTATGCAATTGGAATTCTTCTGACGACACCTCAGTGACAGGTGGAGATAAATATTGCCTAGGCGTTTTCTCTTTCGGAACTTGTGGTGTGGTTGTTTGCGATATAGTGGCCGGGGGATCCTGTTGTTCTGCTTCAACCAAAGTGTTAGGCTCCCATACTGTCTGGTTTGCAAATTTATCGACTTCAGGCCTAGATTCATGGACATATGGGATGTTCTTGTTTTTCACCCTCATCTCAGAGATAATCCCACACAGATTGTAATGCCATGGGAAACTCATGAAGAACTTCATTTCCTTCAGCAGCCTGTCTTCTTCTTCTCCAGTGCTACGATTGTTGCAAATGAAAGAGCCAATCTTCCCTTTGATTCTAAGCTATTTCTTTTTCTTTAGTGACATGAAGTGAATGTCATCAGAGTTTATCATCTGCCTTATGTACTCTATTGGAGCCGCCCTTGTTTTTTACCTTCCAAAAAATTTTCAAATTTTTGATACTTGAGATCTAAAGTTGTTTTTCTTTTCCTTCCGAAATCATAAAACTCTCAAATCTTGTCGCATGAATATCAATGCTTTTTCACTTTCAAAAAAGATCCATTTTTCGCAAGTATCTTTACTCTTTTGTTTTATTTCGGGATATCGCAAGTCGGACACTTTAATTTTTGAATTCACAAGTCCCGAGTCGCGAAACTGCGAACTCGTTTTTCAATTTTTTACCCAAGGCATTGACTATGGTAAAACCTTTAACCCTTGATTAGACATCATCGGGATTTCAAGCCTCGGCATTCGTCAAACCCAAGTTTTTTTTCTTACAGCCCCGAAAGCCGAGGACGCGATAACTTTTTTGATAACCTTGGTCAAGGACCAAAGGTAAAAAACTAACCATGGTTAAATTTGGTTCTCGGCACTTCGTCACTCGGCACTTTCTTTCATCGAGTTAAGGTGTCCAAAACTCCGATTCACTAAGTTGCGACATAATTATGGAAAGATTAATTAGTTGCCTAATCTAAGATTTCCTTCTCCTAATTCGAGCCTTAATTATCACCCCATCGCGATATCGTGACTCGGCATATCATTCTCCCAAAAGTTTGTCTTCGAATTCTCGAGTCGTGATATGGAAAGTAAATTAATTATATAATTAAGGATGCACCAAATCATGATTACCATTGATTACGTTAAAATCGACACTCGCGGTCTCGCGAGTTAAAGAGTAAAAATGTGAAAAGGAAATTCACGATGCAGTGAAAAGCGAGAAAATTCCTTAAGTCGTTAAGATTTGTAATTTTAAATTAAACGAGATACGTCCTGCGCATCGAGGTTGGCACTCTTCACGAGGTATTTACTTTCTCTCCATAACCCGACTGCCTGTCAAACTACCGAACATTGATGACATTAATGACGAATTAGGGTAAATCCATGAATAAATAAGATCGGATTTATACAATAAATTTGGTTTTATTTACGATATGACAGACTTATTTCAAAGGTACAGGATTTTCAAATATATACGAGAGTTTCATTCTATTTTAAACATTTCTCATAAACCCACAGAGCTCACCTGTTTTCCGAGGGAACTCATTTCTGCATGTATACACAGGTCTATTGCAGGAGAGCTAAAAAGCAAGCGTCGTCCATGGCTCCAAGAAGAGCAGCGAAAGCGAATGTCGAGGTTGCAGTGCAGGGTCCAGACAACATCTCAGATACTTCACCTCGGACTGGCGGCTCGGTACCCACCTGGTCATTTATTTCAAATATTCTACAATCCGAATTGGTAAACTATTCAGACTCTGATGACGATAACAATGATATTGTGAAGGATGACCTGAACACTAAGTACAAGATAATTGTTCAGTCTAGTATGCACCTGGTTGCAACCAGACCATGTTTGCTCCCATACTACGACATGATCCGATGGGCGTTGGATCACATAGACCTTCAAACCAGAACTATCATAAATGACCAACGGAACATGGTCAGGACTTTCAGACCAGAGCATATCCAATCTATGTATAAGCTCCCAGCAATTTCTGAATACACATACGGTAAAGAATTCCTGGAGGAATTCAAAAAGAAGGAGTGCGAAGAATATGACAAAACCATGCCTGGTTTAATAAAAGATTGGGTTTTGCGCTCCGCGACGTTCAGAGCGAATGACAAGGGTGTGTATTCAATTGCTTCCCTAGAGCCACAGTATATGTATGTGGCGATGATGACATGTCGACTTTTCAGATGGGAGGATACTGCGCATTTTTACATCCAGTGGGTACCTCTCATCTTTCGGGTAGTAGAAGGTTTCTCATTTAATTGGAAGAAGATGCTCTCCGACAGTTTGTTCAACAGGGTCACAGAGTATCGGGAGAAAAAAGCAGCCGGGAGACCATCCAGATTCTTCATGTCCGCGTATATCATGGACGCAATATGCTCCATGACACCTTTTCCTTTGATGAATTGGGCTTGGAGTCCAACCCAAGAAAAAACTGTGCATGAGTACCACGAAAAGCTGTGGGAAAATAATGCAAATAAGTTTATTTATGAGATTTTCAACTAGGTGATGGTGCCCTTGCACATCGCCATTTTTGGTCTTTCGCCACCCCACATCTCGGATAGCATTGCTGCGAATCTAAGCAGTATCGCAGATTGGTACGTAGAAGAAGAATTCTCCTATTTTAGAGTTTTCGGAGCTGTTGTTCCTCCTATGGTGCTACCACTGTTCATCCCCGACAAGCTGTCCTGTCACGAGATTGCTCGAAAAACAATGATTGGCAGAGTGAGTAAAGAGATCAAAGCGTCATCGAAGAAGGTATGGTCGTCTTTCTCTGTTCGGCTAAATTCTTATTCCTTGTTGGATTTTGGACATGCTAAGGCTGAGGCTGCAACCTTAGAAGACTTGAGTTTGGCCTATATTGAGTACAAAAATCATGATCCTCAGAGAATTGTAAGCACCCATTTGGTAAATTGTGGATTAAAGAGGTTTGAACACGAGTGTTCACCCTTGGATGATGTTTTTCGAGGGGTGAGGTCCTATGCAGAAGTGAAATTTCGAATCAGATCTCTAGCACCCGAAGACAGGGCCTCTGTTTTAAAATTTCAGGAGCATAGAAAAAGATGTCTCCCCGTGGTGCTAGGAGGTTTGGGCCTTTCCAAGGATAAAGAGAAGGAAGCTGAAAGCTCTAAAGGCCAAACTTCTAACCCTGATAAATGTCAGCAAGGAGAACAGGAGAAGAGTCCTGAGCAGGAGAAGAATCGTGAATAGGAGAAGAGTCCTGAGCAGGAGAAGAATCTCGAACAGGAGAAGAGTCTTGAGTAGGAGGAGAATCCCGAAACAAAAAAAGAGACTACTGACCCTCCCAAGGAACATAGTCCAGAGGCAGAAGTAAAAAACATAGACCCGCCAGAAACTCAGAATCCAGAGGCAGGGATAGAGACAAAGACCTCTACTCCTCTGAAGGAGAAAGGCTCACTTGACACACCAGGAAAGGCGGCGAGGCAGGTCGGGGAACCAATCACTTCTGTCACCCCTTTGCAGTCAACGTAGGGAAACATACAGGAAGGATGAATTTTCGGTGAAGAACTAAGGCCCATCAGAGCAGAGGAACTTCCTCCCAATGAGTTCTTCTTCGACAAAAAGAGAAAGGCAATTGTGAAAAGGGAGTTCTCCCAGGAGGAAGGATCAAATATCAAAAGTTTCAAAGTGATGACCGATGGGATGAACAAAAGGAAATATGAATTTGCCACAGAGATTGTAGGAACGCTAGGAGCGTATGCGACGACAAATCAATTCTCGGTCTCGATGTTAAAGAATCAGCTCAAAGCGAAGAATCACCTGATCAAGACTCTTGAAGCCAGAGTGGCTTCCGTAGCAGAAAGCACTAGGAGTCAAGCGAGTGGAGAAATAGAGCTGGCCCGATTGGCCGATAAGAAAGAAATCAAAGTCCTCAAAACCAAACTGGAACAAGCAAATTCAGTGATCCGAGATGGTCGGGTACAATCGGGTCAGCAGAGGGATATGATCACACAGCTGTAGGCTCAGTTAGAGGTCGCAGAAAGCAAGGTGATCGACATCGATATTGTTAGATCCCTAGCAATCGATATTCGTAGCAGGATCTCCTCTTCTCAACATAGTCTGCTAAACAAAGTAGGAGAGATTCGAGAAGACTGCTTGTTAATGCATCGAATCTCTGAGAATCTGATTGACAAAGAAAGAAATGCAGAAGCTTCTTGGATCTCTTTCCAAGAAGCGATGATCGCTACCAATGATAGGTTTTCAGCAGGATCTCCCGGGCTCACCATTGCCAAACAAACTAGGGGTAATATCTTGTTAAAGAATTGGGAACATGGTATTACTTTAAGAAAGGAGCAGGCTCAAAAAGTGACAAATTCATTAGAAGAAGCCTGCAATTCCATAAATGGTGAGCTGTTAGGGATGGAGATTGGAGGTGACATAGAGGCGCTAAGACAGATGAATATAGATCAGATTTCTCTCGACATAAAGGAGAAGAATGAGAGAAATTCAGCGGAAATCTCTAAGATGGACAGGGTAGACCCGGATCAAATCGACAAACATTTGATTCAACCTAGTGCACAACTCGGCGCCCTTGAACTCGTCGATGTACAAATAGATGATAAACTTCCACAGTTAGCCCGAGAGTGCTATTTTTCCGAAGCCAGTTGTCAAGCCGAGCCTTTGCAGCTTGTATCCCAGTTTGTGGACAAATGTATCATGTACACTGAATCCATGCGAGGACAAGCGCCTGGCACTTCTTGAAAATAGAGTAGGAGAAATGGAGTGATTTCGCTCCTCCCAGCTGTCAAGCAGAACCTTCATAGCTTGTATTCCATTTTATGGACAAATGTATCATATGCATTGAATCTAAGCAAAAACAAGAACCTGGCACTTTTTTGAAAACGGATTTGGATAGATGGAGTGATTTCACTCTTCTGAACCGAGAGGTAAATTTTGTATAAATAGATCACAAAAAGAAGTGACAAAGGCTGGACTTTTTGGTAATGAATGTAATAGAGATTTTGCATTCGAGAAGTTAATACAAGCAATTTGAAGATTCCCGATTCTGTCACGACTGTGTTACAAGTTTGTTTCGTTATGTTTTTTGTTTCTTTTCATTTTTCTCTACATAATTGATGTGTATCACTATAATTTAGTACGACCACTTCTATAGTGAAGGGATTTTATCTTTCTGTAATTGTTTCTTGTCTTTCCTCTGCACCAGCTATCAGCAGGTGTAAGACCAATTTGCATTTACAGAATTTTATATTTATTTACACTATGTCAATTATTTCTATTTCAATTTCTTCTTTTGTGTATGTGTGAGTTTTCTACTGATAGGAACCTTATCTTACTCACAGCTAAATTTTTTTCTCTTATTCCACATCTTTTACTAAAAAGTAATACAGTTACGGGAAAGGGCCTTCAGTGTGCATTCCTATTTTGTTCTTTATGCAAAAATTTCTCTTATTTTCGACTAAATTAAAATAGCATTGGAATCTCTCGTTAAATCATTTCCATACTGGTACTGTTCCTCAATGACTGTCCCCGCAGCAACTCAACCAAATATTCAACCCAGGCTATCTAATCAAATACATATTGCTTTAAATCTTTTTGACACAATCCTTAAAACTGCGAACACCCAGGAGGAATTGGAACGTTCATGGGCAGCCATTGAACAAGATATTACTACCCAGGAATAGTTGGAAGCTAGATAGAGAGAACGTAGAAACCTTCATTAGTTTCCTACACCGAAGGTTAATGTATTCTTTGTATAAATCTTTAACATACTTTCGGATGCCTTGACACTGTACTTTTAAGACTTAAGTACAGACTCAGGAACAACATCTTTCTGGCGCCGTTGCCGGGGAACGAAGTTATGAAATCTTTTCCCTGGGAAGACGACAAACTATTTCGTTGATAGTGTTACTATTTTATAGTGAACATAGAGTGCACACAGTTTTGAGGATTTTTTAAATCTTTCACTTGGCGACTCCACTAAAACACAAACTAGCGTCTGGTAGAAAGCATACCAGACAGAACCTGGGTGGCAAGTTGATTGCACTTGTTAATAATTCTGAGAAAATTTTAAAAGCGAGAGGCTCGTTTGAGGCAACTGCTTCAATTAATAAACCCAAAAACCCACTTGTAAAGACTAAATGCTCTTCAGAACCTCTTACTTCCTATAGCCCTCTGTCTGATACCAAAGATCTGGAAATAAACTACTCATAATTTAGGAGTGAGTCACATCAGACTTTCCCATCTATAAACAAAGGAAAAGGTCCTTTAGAAAGATCATTATCATTTGACATACCAACCTTTCTTCAACAGAACTTCCCAGTTTCGCCTGATTCAAAAAAGTGTGTTACACCCTCATTTCCTACTCCCAAGTCCATGGCAGGCATCAGAGGAGGAGGTGGAGGACAACTGAATGTCCCTCCTCCCAGAGTATTTGCAAAAGTAGCGGTGAGATATGCTCCCCTAGTTTTACCCGCTCACCTCCATGATTTAGTTGACAACTACATCAAAAATCTTCCTAAATTCACTGGGGAGGGAGATCTAACTGCAGCCGATCATATAAACTTTTTTGACCAGTTCGCAGACATCTGTGGTATCGAGCACGAGGATGTCTATTCGAGACTACTTGTACAGACCTTCGAAGGACAGATCCAAACATGGTTTCAGAGTCTTCCTGCAGCTTCTATTCGAACATATGATGCCTTGGAAGATGCTTTCCTCAGACAATGGGGAGAGCGGAAAGATCACTTATATTACCTTACCGAGTTTGGGTCTCTAAAGAAAAAGAACTCAGAAACAGTTATGGAATTTATTCTAAGATTTAACAAACTGTATAATAAAATTCCAGCCGCTGTTAAACCTTCTGAACCCTCAGCCAAAGTAACCTTCGCGGGAGCTTTCGAACCTGATTTTGCATTGCTTTTACTAGAAATAAGAGGAGCCACCCTGAATAGAATGCAAGACGATGTTGTCGAAATAGAATCTAATATGATGGCTTCAGGTAAGTTAAAGGCTAAAGTAGAAACTATCAACCGTGACAATAGACGCTATAGGGAACCAGCGGGTCCTTCCAGGTCAAATAGATACATTGACGACAGAGTGGATGATATGGCCCGAATAATTAAAGACCTATCTAACAAAATCTTCAAGATGGAGTTGGATCAGGATAAAGTTGATTCTTCTAACAAAAGAGACTTCAGGAGAAACCCAAATCCACAAAATCAACAGAAGCAAATAAAGAATGAATATCAAAAAATACAAGCTCCACTAAAAAACAAAAATTTTATAGGAGCAAGTGACCTCCAAGATTTTGGAGATTCAGAAGATGAAGTTGCATGTTTCGGTGATGAGTGTGCGTAGCCATTTCTGACTAGGGAAGACTATGATAAATCCTTAAATACTCCTCAACCGTCTAATGAAGAAGAAGAAGGTGATCATACTGACCTCTGCGTATCTCAACCAAAAACAGAAATGATAGCGGCTGATTTTCAACCCAGATACAATCTGAGATCAAAAAATAAGCCCACCTCAAATAACCAACCTAAGAAAATCATGCCGAGGGGTCAATCTCATGAACCTCCTTTGGAAGAGACATTGTTATCCAGCAATAAAGTCAAGATAACAAAGACTCAAGAGTCTGAGGTGAAAAAAGCTGAAACCCAAACAAAGGAAATAGGGCCGATAGATAAAGTTACATCTGCGACTAAGGTCACGAGTGATAAAGCAATCCAGACAAACAATTCGGAAGAAAAAAGTTTGGAAGTCTTAACCAAAGAGACGGACAAGGCCAATAAATCTTACAATTTTGAAAATGAATTAAATAAAATTAAGATACCGATTCCTTTGGTAGAATTAGCAAAAAACCCCACTTATCAGAAGCAAATTGCCAAAGTGATGGGCGTTTACGAGCCAGAAAGTCACTCCGACGTTATCAACCTAGAAGATGACAGACCTAACATCACCTTTGGTCCTCATTTTGAGGGATTCAAAGACAACATTGCTCCTTTCTATATCACTCTGAATATACATGACCAGTTACTGCATAACTGCATGTTAGACTCTGGGGCTTCACATAATGTTATGCCCAAAACTATAATGGAGAGGCTGGGGCTCCAGATCACTAGACCCTATGGAGACCTATACTCGTTTGATTCAAGAAAGGTTAAATGTATGGGAATGATAAAAGATCTGGTAGTTACTCTAGCTCAGGTCCCGGTCAAGAGTATCCTGATGGATGTGGTTATTGCAGATATTCCCCCCAAATATGGTATGTTATTATCCAGATCATGGGGAGCCAAGTTGGGGGGTTCTCTACAATTGGACATGTCATATGCCACAATCCCAATTTTCGATGGACAGTTTACCCGTTTGTATCGAGAAACAAGATTTCTCATAGTGTTAAGATGGGATGCGAGAAGGGAAGAAGCCGCGAAGCATGGCAAATTTTACCACCTTTGGTATGGACCATTCAGGGTCTTGGCTCCAGAAGGAAAAAATTCCTTTCTCCTGGAAAATATTGATGGAGAAGTTCTCAGCGCCCCTGTCAACGGGCGATATCTAAAGCACTACATGACTTGACAGTCGTCGGATGAAAAAGGAAATAAAATAAAATGAAAAATAAGAAATTGTATATATATAATTGTAAATGAATAAATTTTATTATGATTTTTTGTACATATTTATGTTTTTTCTCAAGCATTTATTTTCAATTTTTGGTTTTCCTTCCTAAATTCTCAACGCATTTTAAATCAAATTCATATTTGTTTTTGCAGGATTCTAGCTGCAGATGAAACTAGCAGAAGAAATAAGGTGCAAATCGGTGTGGGAAATAGGATGACATAAAATAGGTGATACATAAAATAATTCATAGCCCACAAAGAAATTGAAAAGAAAAGACAGAGGTAAGTTTTTTCAATACTCTGGTCATGAAAGGCTGTTTTAGCAATCTAAGGTAATATTGTTCAAATTGAAATATAAAAAGAAGATAATAGGATTATTTTTGACTTCATAATCCTCAAACCAAATAATTTGAGTGAATATATTAAACCAAAAATAGTCAGTCATAATTTTTGTTCCCAAATGCATTCGAAAACTAGTCTAGAACTGTTGTGACCGTTTTTATATTAAACCATTTAATTGGTGCCTTATTTTCTGTCCGTATTTGGGCATAACTTTTAGTGAGTCACTATCTTCCCAAGCCTTTGGGAAGGGATAAAGATTTTTCGTTTCAAACCTCAGGGATTCTGAAGCAGATCTTAATAAGAAAGCTGGTCTTCACAACTACTTGATCCTCTGCTAAGCAAAGGAACGTTTATAGTGATCCTAACTTTCCTAGGTTTTTCAATAGCGTCCAAAAAATCAAAGCTTGCTCGAATAGGATGTTCCTTAAAATTTTATTATTTTCCCTTGTCTCCCTAAGAACTAAAGGTCTTGTGAGGGTCAAAGGAAGGTTGATATCGAGTAATCAAAATAAGTTGACAGACCTTTGATAAAAAATATTACACAGATCTCAGCCCTGATATAAACTGATTGCTCCCATCTTCGTGTTTTAAAAGTAAATACTGAGACAGGTGGTGAAAGGAAATTCAGAAATGATTGCCCCCACCTAGTCCATTAAGACGATGAAAGGAAATTCAGAAATGATTGCCCTCGTCTTAGCGTTTAAACGCATAAATATTTTCCAAAGTGGTGAAAAGAAATTCAGTGAAAAAGGGTCAAACAACTTCACCGGGGTACTGAACAGGCTCGATGGCAGTGAAGCAATATTTGAGAGATCTGTAAGGCTGTTATACGTAAACATCAATCTACTCTGGTAATCAACACTTTCAGAAAACCTGATCATTTCCCCAAATTCCGACGGGACTTCCCTATTTTAGATTATATAATATCATTCTTTTGATGCAAGCTAAGAATCACAAGACCTGTTGAATATCCTAGGAGCGTTACGACTGTCTTAAAGAGTTCCCCAAACTTAGTAGCGAGAAAGGGAGAATTGCGAAAGTGACTTCAGTTGTGTTTAGAAAGAGTATCTGAGTTCGAAAAAAAAAATTCAGGGGTTCCAAGCGAAATTTCCCTCCCCTTCTATCTTTTTCCTTGATTTTTCTGTCGATTTTAGCTGTGACTCCATTTACCCAATTTTGGCACCTGGTCTACTGTTCTTCCCGCCTCACAGGGAAGCGGGATCCCTAGTTGGAGCCTATGTTGGAGCCGCCCTTGTTTTTTACCTTCCAAAAAATTTTCAAATTTTTGATACTTGAGATCTAAAGTTGTTTTTCTTTTCCTTCCGAAATCATAAAACTCTCAAATCTTGTCGCATGAATAGAAATGCTTTTTCACTTTCAAAAAAGATCCATTTTTCGTAAGTATGTTTGCTCTTTTGTTTTATTTCAGGATATCGCGAGTCAGACACTTTAATTTTTGAATTCACAAGTCCCGAGTCGCGAAATTGCGAACTCGTTTTTCAATTTTTTACCCAAGGCATTGACTATGGTAAAACCTTTAACCCTTGATTAGACATCGTCGAGATTTTGCGCCTCGACATTCGTCGAACCCAAGTTTTTGTTCTTACAGCCCTGAAAGCTGAGGACGTGATAACTTTTGTGATAACCTTGGTCAAGGACCAAAGGTAAAAAACTAACCATGGTTAAATTTGGTTCTCGGCACTTCGTCACTCGACACTTTCTTTCATCGAGTTAAGGTGTCCAAAACTCCGATTCACGAAGTTGCGACATAATTATGGAAAGATTAATTAGTCACCTAATCTAAGATTTCCTTCTCTTAATTCGAGCCTTAATTATTTTCCCATCACGATATTGCGACTCGGCATATCATTCTCCCAAAAGTTTGTCTTCGAATTCCCGAGTCGCGATATGGCGAGTAAATTAATTATATAATTAAGGATGCACCAAATCACGATTACCATTGATTACGTTAAAATCGACACTCGCGATCTCACGAGTTAAAGAGTCAAAATGTGAAAAGGAAACTCACGATGCAGCGAAAAGCGAGAAAATTCCTTAAGTCGTTAAGATTTGTAATTTTAAATTAAACGAGATGCATCCCGCGCATCGAGGTTGGCACTCTTCACGAGGTATTTACTTGTTGTCCATAACCCGACTGCCTGTCAAACCGTCGAACATTGATGACATTAATGATGAATTAGAGTAAATCCATGAATAAATAAGATCGAATTTATACAATAAATTTGGTTTTATTTACGATATGACAGACTTATTTCAAAGGTACAGGATTTTCAAATATATACGAGAGTTTCATTCTATTTTAAACATTTCTCATAAATGCACAGAGCTCAACTGTTTTTCGAGGGAACTCATTTCCGCATGTATACACAGGTCTATTGCAGGAGAGAGAAAAAGCAGGCGTCAGCCATGGCTCCAAGAAGAGCAGTGAAAGAGAATGTCGAGGTTGCAGCGCAGGGTCCAGACAACGTCTCAGATACTTCACCTTGGACTAGCGGCTCAGTACCCACCTGGTCGTTTATTTCATATATTCTGCAATCCGAATTGGTAAACTATTCAGACTCTGATGATGATAACAATGATATTGTGAAGGACGACCTGAGCACTAAGTACAAGATAATTTTTCAGTCTGGTATGCACCTGGTTGCAACCAGACCACGTTTTCTCCCATACTACGACATGATCCGATGGGCGTTGGATCATATAGACCTTCAAACCAGAACTATCATAAATGACCAACGGAACATGGTCAGGACTTTCAGACCAGAGCATATCCAATCTATGTATAAGCTCCCAGCAACTTCTGAATACACATATGGCAAAGAATTCCTGGAGGAATTCAAAAAGAAGGAGTGCAAAGAATATGACAAAACCATGCCTGGTTTAATAAAAGATTGGGTTTCGCACTCCGCAACGTTCAGAGCAAATGACAAGGGCATGTATTCAATTGCTTCACTAGAGCCACATTATATGTATGTGGCGATGATGACATGTCGACTTTTCGGATGGGAGGATACTGTGCATTTTTACATCCAGTGGGTACCTCTCATATTTCGGGTAGCAGAAGGTTGCTCATTTAATTGGACGAAGATGCTCTCCGACAGTTTGTTCAACAGGGTCACAGAGTACCGGGAGAAAAAAGTAGCCGGGAGACCATCTGAATTCTTCATGTCCACGTATATCATGGACGCAATATGCTCCATGACACCTTTTCCTTTGATGAATTAGGCTTGGAGTCCAACCCAAGAAAAAACTGTGCATGAGTACCACGACAAGCTGTGGGAACATAATGCAAATAAGTTTATTTATAAGATTTTCAACTGGGTGATGGTGCCGCCATTTTTGTTCTTTCGCCACCCCACATCTTGGATAGCATTGCTGCGAATCTGAGCAGTATCGCGGATTGGTACGTAGAAGAAGAATTCTCCTATTTTAGAGTTTTCGGAGCTGCTGTTCCTCCTATGGCGCTACCACTGTTCATCCCCGACAAGCTGGCCTGTCATGAGATTCCTCGACAAACAGTGATTGGTGGAGTGAGTAAAGAGCTCAAAGCGTCATCGAAGAAGGTATGGTTGTCTTTCCCTGTTCGGCTAAATTCTTATTCCTTGTTGGATTTTGGACATGCTAAGGTTGAGGCTGCAACCTTAGAAGACTTGAGTTTGGCCTATATTGAGTACAAAAAGCATGATCCTCAGAGAATTGTAAGCACCCATTTGGGAAATTGTGGATTAAAGAGGTTTGAACACGAGTGTTCACCCTCGGATGATGTTTTCCAAGGGGCGAGGTCCTATGTGGAAGTGCAATTTCAAATCAGATCTCTAGCACCTGAAGACATGGCCTCTGTTTTAAAATTTCAGGAGCATAGAAAAAGATGTCTCCCCGTGGTGCTAGGAGGTTTGGGCCTTTCCAAGGATAAAGAGAAGGAAGCTGAAAGCTCTGAGGGCCAAACTTCTAACCCTGATAAACGTCAGGAAGGAGAACAGGAGAAGAGTCCTGAGCAGAAGAAGAATCGCAAACAGGAGAAGAGTCCTGAGCAGGAGAAGAATCCCGAATAGGAGAAGAGTCTGGAGCAAGAGGAGAATCCCGAAACAGAAAAAGAGACTATTGAACCTCCCAAGGAACATAGTCTAGAGGCGAAAGTAAAAAACACAGACCCACCAGAAACTCAGAATCCGAAGGCAGGGACAGAGACAAATACCTCTAATCCTCCGAAGGAGCAAGGCTCACTCGACACACCAGGAAAGGCGGCGAGGCAGGTCGGGGAACCAATCACTTCTGTCACCCCTTTGCAGTCAACGCAGGGAAACATATAGGAAGGATGGATTTTCGGTGAAGAACTAAGGCCTGTCAGAGCAGAAGAACTTCCTCCCAATGAGTTCTTCTTCGACAAAAAGAGAAAGGCAGTTGTGAAAAGGGAGTTCTCCCAGGAGGAAGGATCAACTGTCAAAAGGTTCAAAGTGATGACCGATGGGATGAACAAAAGGAAAGATGAATTTGCCACGAAGATTGCAGGAACGCTAGGAGCGTATGCGATGGAAAATCAATTCTCGGTCTCAATGTTAAAGAATCAGCTCAAAGTGAAGAATCGCCTGATCAAGACTCTTGAAGCCAGAGTGGCTTCGGTAGCAGAAAGCACTAGGAGTCAAGCGAGTGGAGAAATAGAGCTGGACCGATTAGTCGATAAGAAAGAAATCGAAGTCCTCAAAACCAAACTGGAACAAGCAAATTCAGTGATCCGAGATGGTCGAGTACAATCAGGTCAGTAGAGGGATATGATCACACAGCTGCAGGCTCAGTTAGAGGTCGCAGAAAGAAAGGTGATCGACATCGATATTGTTAGATCCCGAGCAATCAATATTCAGAGCAGGATCTCCTCTGCTCAACAGAATCTACTAAACAAAGTAGGAGAGATTCGAGAAGACTTCTTGTTAATGCATCGAATCTCTGAGAGTCTAACTGACAAAGAAAGAAACGCAGAAGTTGCTCGGATCGCTTTCCAAGAAGCAGTGATCGCTACCAACAACAGGTTTTCAGCAGGATCTCTCGGGCTCACCATTGCCGAACAAACTAGGGGCAATATCTTGTTAAAGAATTGGGAACATGGTATTACTTTAAGCAAGGAGCAGGCTCAAAAAGTGACAAATTCATTAGAAGAAGCCTGCAATGCCATAAATGGTGAGATGTTAGGGATGGAGATTGGAGGTGACACAGAGGCGCTAAGACAGATGAATATATATCGGATTTCTCTCGACATAAAGGAGAAGAATGAGAGAAATTCAGCGGAAATCTCTAATATGGACAGGGTAGACCCGGCTCAAATCGACAAACATTTGATTCAACCTAGTGCACAACTCGGTGCCCTTGAACTTGTCGATGTACAAATAGATGATAAAATTCCACAGTTAGCCCGAGAGTGCTATTTTGCCGAAGCCAGTTGTCAAGCCGAGCCTTCGCAGCTTGTATCCCAGTTTGTGGACAAATGTATCATGTACACTGAATCCATGCGAGGACAAGCACCTGACACTTCTTGAAAATAGAGTAGGAGAAATGGAGTGATTTCACTTCTCCCAGCTGTCAAGCAGAACCTTCACATCTTGTATTCCATTTTATGGACAAATGTATCATATGCATTGAATCTAAGAAAAAACAAGCACCTGGCACTTTTTTGAAAATGGATTTGGACAGATGGAGTGATTTCGCTCTTCTGAACCGAGAGGTAAATTTTGTATAAATAGATCACAAAAGGAAGAGACAAAGGCTGGACTTTTTGGTAATGAATGTAATAGAGATTTTGCATTCGAGAAGTTAATACAAGCAATTTGAATATTCCCGATTCCATCATGAATGTGTTACAAGTTTGTTTCGTTATGTTTTTTGTTTCTTTTCATTTTGCTCTACATAATTGATGTGTATCACTATAATTTAGTACGACCACTACTATAGTGAAGGGATTTTATCTTTCTGTAATTTTTTCTTGTCTTTCCTCTGCACCAGCTATCAGCAGGTGTAAGACCAATTTGCATTTACAGAATTTTATATTTATTTACACTATGTCAATTATTTCTATGTCAATTTCTTCTTCTGTGTATGTGTGAGTTTTCTACTGATAGGAACCTTACGTTACTCACAGCTAAATGTTTTTCTCTTATTCCACATCTTTTACTAAAAAGTAATACAGTTACGGGAAAGGGCCTTCAGTGTGCATTCCTATTTTGTTCTTTATGTAAAAATTTCTCTTATTTTCGACTGAATTGAAACAGCATTGAAATCTCCCGTTAAATCATTTCCATATTGGTACTGTTCCTCAATGACTATCCCCGCAACAAATCAACCAAATATTCAACCCGGGATATCTAATCAAATACATATCGCTTTAAATCTTTTTGACACAATCCTTAAAACTGCGAACACCCAAGAGGAATTGGAACGTTCATGGGCAGCCATTGAACAAGATATTACTACCCAGGAACAGTTGGAAGCTAGACAGCGAGAACGTAGAAACCTTCATTAGTTTCCTACACCGAAGGTTAACGTATTCTTTGTATAAATATTTAACATAATTTCAGATGCCTTGACACTGTATTTTTAAGCCTTAAGTACAGACTCAGGAACAACATACTCCAGGGCAAAAATTATGACAGGCAGGTATTTGGGCAACTTATACGGTGCCAACTCGCACCCATATACTCTGATCTCAGTGTGATTTTGGTATAAATACCAATCACCTATCTTTGTGTGATCCGAGAGATGTAGGATCCTCTGAACTTCATCATTTATCCTAGGCTCGGGCCTGCCACTAAGCATACTTACCACTGGGTAGTAGAATTGATCGATGAACTCCTTGAAACTGAACTCTGTGGAGTTATGCTTAAGCAAGGAGGTCCATGTGGTCACTACCTAGGGTCTACCATATCCATCCATATTCTACATGGAAAAAACAAATTTGTCCGCTTGGAAGAAGACGAAGAAGTACGCCAGTATGGAAGAGTACCAGAACATGCCTTCCGTGGTCAAATTTACAAACTGTTCATGAATATTGTTCACCAGGAACGTGCTAAAGTCGAACTGGGTAGTGGGATTCTCATCGGTGGAGAAAATGGATAAAAATCTCAGAATGGGTTCATCTACCCACTGATCTGAATAGTATCCCAACAAGGCGCATAGGGATGAGATGATCTGGTTTCCTTTGGTCGAAAACATGGAAAAAGGATAAGGGGGATTTGTGGAGTGAAATTGAGCGGATGGTGGGAGGAAAAGCTCAAATATTTGAGCTCTTTGGGGGAAGGTCATTTTCTGGTATAATTCTGTGAGAATTTCAAGGTTGAAAGGTGATGTAGAGTCAGCTAAGGGGATTTGCATCATTTGGTCAATGGATTCAGGTGTGATGAGGAACAGAATTTCTCTAGACGAGGAAACGACAGCTCTTTGCTCGGGAATGTAGTGGGCTTGGCACTTGAGGGAAAACTCTGGAAAAGGGTGAATCTGAGGAAAGAGATATAGGGGTAAGTTGGACTCCTAGAGTCCAATTTCATCACTCTAGTACAGGAAAACTTCCTTGAGCCACGACTGAAGGTCTAAGAAATCAAAATCGCACTTTGTATCTACGATTAAGTGATCTTTGTCAGCAAGTGGGATCTAGTCAAGGTCGACAGGAGGTGGGAGAAATGGATTCTCCTCTCCTTCTGTTTGTTTTGACTTTGGCACCATTACTGCAACAGTACCTGCAAGAAAACAACATTAGCGGGGGCTACTGTGGATGGGGGAGAAAACGGTGTAAATTTCTCTGGTGCAATGAGTGGGTAAATGGTAAAAGTAGGAAGAATAAGGGTAGTTTTGAGTAAATGGGTGTCTGTTGGGCACAGAAGACAGGTCAGTTGGTTAACGGATAGGTTATCCAGTAATAAATGGCCAACAGATCACTTAGAGTGTAAGATGGCAGGTGACGGTGACTGAGGAATATGGATGGGTGAAGTGGTGATTACCGATTAGGGTAAAAATCATGGTGAGGGGGCTTGCCATGAGCGAATGGGGGGGAAGGACTGACATAAATTATGGGGCGTGACTCTTTCGGGGAAGGTGGATGATGACATCAGGAGGTGATGAAGGTATGTTAGTCAGTAGGAGGCGATGGGACTCGGGACCGGTAG
>JASDQU010107236.1:0-13562 GCA_032191745.1 Picea mariana | reverse complement strand
ATGATTGGTTGATGGTGATGATTTAATGTAAAGTTTTATTATCTCTCATATATTCTTGGGTGGAAGGAAGGGGCAAGGATGGAGAGTTAAAATATCTCTTGACATTGGAGGATTGTATATTCCTCTTTGAGTTTTATCCCTCCCTTTACATTTGGAAGCTGTAGCTACCCTTGGAAGTCATTACTTCCCTTGAACAATAACTATTGATTATTTCTCATATATTGTGCATGGTGTATTGTGGTGTATTGGTATAGCTCTCATACTATTGTTCATTGTTGATTGTATAAAATTGAATGGTTTAATTATAAGTTGAAAAAGGTTTTAAATTTTACTTTATACTGATTCACCCCCCTCTCAGTATCAACAAGCGATACACAGAACCTATCAGAGAAGAAGACCGCGCATACGAACTGGAAAACATATACAAATTAACAGCCATACAACAGGATTACATTAATCCCTTAGCTGATGGAAACTTAAGCTGGAGAAGTGACATTGTATGTTCATCTGACTTAGAAGAAGCACTAGAGAACTAGCATAATAAGATGTATGAAGTATCTACAAGAAGATGTGCTAGATTAACCAAAGAAGTCCGCTGGATTGGCACAACAGTAAGCAACTTACCCACCTTTTATGGTATGAATCCTTTAGAAACCTTATTGTAGGAATTTGAAGCAAGTGTACCAATGCAACAAAGATTATTGGAAATGGATGAGGCCCTGAGAGAAATCCCAGCAAGATGGTGTGGGGCACACAAAAGTGACATTACAAATTGGGTGCAGTGTCGTACATTGATGACAGTGCAGTTCTCAGCACAAGTGGAAGGCTATGAAGTTTGGTACATAGGACGAAGTTTTCTAGAGGACCATGTGTGAATTTGTGAAGAGGCCTAGAGAAAAATTCCTCAATAAGAGTGCACAAATTCATTAACACACTGGACACGATGCCTATCAACTAGTACCTTCAAGAAGAGTTGTGCCTCATCATTATAGATTGGAAAGGTATGACTCATAATTTTGTAACTACCTTCTTATTTGAAATCCAATTTCCTTCAGTAGATCAAGCATTACAGATTGTGAGACAAAAAGTATTTTAGGAGGCATCTAACCTTCCTTTGGAACAAGAAGAGGACGAATGGACTGCACCTCTCCAGAAATTGCAAGGCTATTACAACATCAATGCTGATGAAGACGATGATCCTAGGAATGTGAACATTGTAGAAACAAATGGTCAGAGAGATGTGGAAGGACCAGGAGTTGATCTACCATTTATTGAACAACCGATCAAGATTAAAAAGGTCAATATTGGAAAAGAGAAGACACCAAAGTTTGCAAATGTCAGAGATTACTGGGATACTGCCACCATTGACAAAATTATAGAGTTACTGCATGAATATCAAGACTTGTTTCCAACCAAGTTCACTGATATGAAGTGCATTAAAGGGCCTATGGGAGAGATGAGGATTCCTTTAAATCCATATGCAAGACCATTTGAACAGAGACCTTACAGACTAAACCCTAAATATAAGGAAAAAGTGAACATTGAGCTTGACAGAATGCTGGAAGCAAGAATCATAGAACTTGTCGAAGAGTCAGAGTGGATTATCCCTACGGTGGTACAAGACAAAAAGATAGGAGAGATCAGGATATGCGTAGATCTCAGGATATGCATGACCCCTTCCCTACACCATTCACTGACAAAGTTTTAGATAATGTGGGAGGCCAGGAAGTATATTCTTTTACAGATGGATTCTCAGAATACCATCAGATCCAGACTGCTAAGGAAGATCACCACAAGACCACATTTGCAATAGAATGGGGATCCTACCAATAAATAGTAATGCCATTCAGATTGAAGAATTCCCCAACCATCTTTTCCGAGGTGGTGGTCGAAGCATTCAAGGAATTTCTGCATAAAGTTTTAGAAGCATATTTTGGTGATTGGACTATTTTTAGTTTATTGAAGAATCATATTGAATGTCTAAGGCTAATGTTGGATAAATGCAGGAAGTGTCAAATTGCCTTGAACTTGAAGAAATGCATTTTCTTTTTACCATTTGGAGTGTTGTTAGGTCATATTGTATGTAAGTAAGGATTGCTGGTAGATCCATCCAAGATCACCATTATAGTTGATCTACCCCCTCCTACTTCAGTTAAATAGTTGCGCACTACGTTAGGACACACAAGCTACTACAGGAAGTTCATTAAAGGATATGCTCAGATTACAACACCCATGGAGAAGCTATTGAAGAAGGATTGTTAGTTTAGTTGGACATAAGAATGCCAACAGAGCTTCGACACACTGAAACAAAAAATGGTTACTGTGCCCATTCTGGTTTTCCCAGATTGGACCAAGGAGTTTCATGTGCATGTAGTTGCATCTTCCATTGCTTTAGGAGTGTTACACATAAAAATACTCACTTCAATAGTGTCTCAAGTGTCGTCATTAGAAGTGTTGTAAGTGTCACATCTTGTCCACAAGTGTCACATCTTGAACACAAGTATCACAAGTGTCGCAAACATCATATTGTCATATTTCCTATTTTGTGTCTCTAATGACATCATAACGACACTTAAGACTAGTTTTAGGAAGAGAAATCATTTGATGAAGAGTACAAAGCATTTTCCATGAAGAAAACCACTAAAAAATTATTTTTGGAAGGCAACATTCCCCTACCCACTGTTAGGGAGTGCTGACTCTCCCTAGCCTTCTTTGGGGGAGCGTTGAAATGAACTGTGCACCCTTTTGTGGGAGAGATACCCTTTCTGAGCGAATTTTGGTTTGTTGAGAAAAATCAGGGAAGAATCCCCTCAATATCTAAAGTTGGTTGGATTCAAATCTAAGGTCAAGGCATGATCTTAGGGAATATCCACAACTGAAGAAGAGGAATATTCAACTTATCCCAAACATCTCTCAAGGTGGTTGGGTCTCTGCAAGATTATATAAGGAGGCCTTCTCATGGTAAAAGAGAATGATAGATTTTGAGAGAAGCACCTAACTTACGTTCTCATAAGGAAGGGAGAGAGAGATTATAAATCATCTAACTTATGATCTCATAAGGGAGATATCATTGAAGCATCAACATTCTGTGTGTGGATTATTTGAGTAAGGGTCTGGAAAAAGGGAGCTTGGTGAAGCTGTTGCACTACATCCATGGCTGTAAGCAACACTTTGTTCTCATTAATATAAATTCATGCTCGACCTGTTTCCTTTAAAGTTTGTGTATATGAACTTGTTTCTTTCATAGATTCATTATAAAGCTAATCATAGTAGAGTAGGAAGTATTGTTGTTGTTGCTCATTGTACCATAGGACCTTCAACTGAACTTGGAGATCAAGATCAGCCTGGAGCGAGCAAGGACAAATGTCGGTAAAAATATACTTGCCTTTCTTCCCTCTTATTATTTAATAGTTTAGCTTTATGATAAAGGAATGTCATTTTCCATAATAACGCTAAACTAAAAATTGATTAGACATTTGTACATTTTCTGGTAGAAAACCTACATTAGATTAGTTTTAGGGATTTGGAATAGGTGTGAAAGATAACTTTCCAAAGCTGCAAAAAAACATAAGATCTTGTGTTAGGGAGTGGTGAAATACAATTGCTACATTTTGTCTTGGGAAGCCCTTCTCACACAAGGGTCAAACCTGAGGTCGCATTGAGACTAGTAGAGTTACTCAAACTTCTTTGTTGGTCTTGTTGTAGAGATTGCATGTATTATGGGGGTCACTTGAAGGTATACCCACAATGATGAGTGGAATCCTTTCAAGTTGATTTCGGGATATATACCCTACCCTTGTGCATGGATTAGATTATTGTCTTTTTCCCCAGGAATCACTGTTGTAGTTGGTAACCTTAGTGGCCTGTCTCTTTAGGGTCTTTACACAAGGAGACTGTGGAGGGGCAAGTCTTCATGGTACTTGGAATCGACGTTGGCCAGACTAACTCGGGCTCCTTGGAGGGTATACCCACGATTATGTGTGGGAGCTTGCACCAGGGTATAAGTCCATTAAGAAGGTCATCAATGTAACTTTTCCACCCACTCTATCTCATCCCCTTCTTACTTTGTTCTTGTGATGTTGGATTTCGTCACCATCTAGTGTGCTCATTGTGAGAAGGTTTTGTTTGCTTGCTTGCTTACTAGAGTTTTAGCATGTGTTGTTTGTTCTCCCTAGTAGAATATAGGTTGGATCTTCATTTTTATGGCATCAGTTCACGGAATGACCAATGAAGGAATCCCTTTGCCAGGGGAACCCTTTGTTTTTCCTTCTTACGGAAACGTTGGTCCTCCTTACATCGCTACTTTGAGCCTTCCACGTCTCACAATTGGGTTACCGATATGGTTGTTTTCCACTCTAGTGATATTGAATGTAGGTTCTTCAGATGTAAGCACACCACCCACACACCAACCTCATGTCAAACTTTCTCCTTCTTCACCCGTCAGGTATCCTTTCATTTCTCCTTCTTCGCCTAGTGAAAGCTATCAAGCAAGTAGCCAGATTGATAAGAAGAATAAGAAACAAAAAGAGAAGAAGATGAACCAGAAAGGGACCAAGCCTCGAACTATATCATATGTTGGATCCAAGCAACCAACTACTATTAATAGTACTTGGAGTGTTGATGAGGTCAATAAGATTAGAACGAAGAATATAAAACCCAAATTCCCTTGCAGTGTTTGTAAGGGTGACCACTTTCTAACGGATTTCCCTGGTATTCCCAAGGTCTTAGAAATGTGGTCCTCCACGTCATCGGCCCTTGCTAGTCATGATGGTGACACCCCATCAATTAGTGATGTTAAGGTTGGTAAGAAGAAGACAAATGTCAAATTTCCTTGTATGTTATGCGAAGGTGATCATTATTCTCACATTTTTCCTCGTATGGATGAGGCTTCTTCTCTTTTGAAAAAGCTTCAACTTCCAATCGGTTATCATAATATTTCTCCCAAACCATCATTAGTTGATGGAATGATCAATCTGGTTCCATACGCAGTCAATCTGGTTCATCAGGTGGTCAATCTAGTTTCATCCTCGGTTGAACCACTAACCCAAATGATCGATCTGTTTCCACCTGTAGACCCCATTCTCCCCTTGGAGAATGAAACCCAAGTGGTCAATTTGATCTTGTTATCGATCGATCCCACTCCTCCTTTGAGGAGTGCCAAAGTGGTTGCTCCAGTTACTTCATTGGTCAATCCCACTCCTCCTCTGATGAGTGCCAAAGTGGTCGATCTGGTTCCATCATTGATCGATCCCACTCCTCCATTGAGGAGTCCCAAAGTGGTTTCTCCGGTTTTTCCATCGGTCGATCTCACTCTTCCTCTGAAGAGTGACAAAGTGACTGATCCAGTCCCTTCCTTGGCTAGTCCCACCCTTCATCTGAAGAGTGCCAAAGTGGTTTCTCTGATTACATCATCGGTCAATCCCACTATTGTGAGGGAAATTTCCTTACGGACTAGAAAATAGGGTTATACTTTGCATGCAGATATGACCAAGAGAAAATATACTTTCTACCTTTGTCCCCAAACTTAAATCCCATTTCTTTTCATTAAATACATGGCTAGATCAACCTACCTTGTTGCAGGCATTCGTTGTTGATCCTCTTTCACACTTGATCACTTGTTCACAGTTCTCCTTCCAAAGTTGACCTGCATACAAGACAAGCAACAAATACACATGCATCTTACCTATAGACTAACGGGTTAGAGATTCAAACATGTACTTAATAAACTATGAATAATTCATGAATTGGGATGGGAAAATCATTTTCTTATTACTTTGAATGAGTCAACTTACAAAAATTTGAGACCAGCCACCACTCCATGAATCTGATCCTGGCCTCTTCTTCAACTGTCCTCCAACTTCTTTTCTTTGTATCTCTTTTGGCATAAGGATGGCTAAAGGGTTGGGACAATGAGAATATGCAAATGGGCAGAGTTTCTTTTCTATTTTTTTTCCTCTTCCAAATGGGACCCCTAGCCCTTTTTTTATAGGCTAGAAGAAGCTAGGTATTTGGATGAAATCTTAGCCATGCATGGCCGGGAGTTTTAGTTAACTCACCCAAAGCTGTGTGTTCTGTCGAAAACTTTCCTTTTTTCATGCTTTTGTCGGTACACATGGGCTGTTTTATGTCAGCTAGCATGTACATGCATGAAATAATAGAGTAGGGCATGTGGTCCCTTATAAAAGAGGTTTTTTAAAGAGTTGTTCAATAGTTTTTTGGCAAATAAGGGATCTGAGATGGCTTGATGCCAGGTAAGCATGTATGGTGAAATTTAGGGTTATAACAGATGCCCCCTAATGTGTGAGGTTAGAAGATCATATGATGGCTGAAATACATTACCAATCTTTACTGATGTACTAAACGATTGAGCCCAAGGATCAAGAACGGGGAGGCACCATCTGTAAAATAACAAATGTCTCACCGAGGTAGGCATACCCATGCTTGGGATAAAATAGAATCATGGCTACCAATCAAATACACTGTAGATCCATGTCATATAACTATATAAAGAGTAGCCGTGAACAATACACAACAGAGATACATCTCGAAATCAAAAAGACATACATATAGAGTATCCATATTCTAAAAGCCGATACAGCCTGATGGCTGGAGATGAGGTCTTCAAAGCTCGAACAACTACTTCAAAATCTTCAAAACTTGGGTAGGAGTGTAATATGAGTGTACGAATGCACTACCCAGAGGTCTTCGATGACCCATCGATCATGGACTTGATGATTAGACTGAAGGCTTCATTGATTTCGAACAAGGAGTTGATTAGACATTCAGGATGGCCGAGTATGAGGGAAAGAGACAAATTGTAGAGGAGATGACTCAGGCTTGGTGACAAACTTCCCTTGGAAAATAGCATGACAAATGATGAGACTCGAGCAGCATGGCATTAATCATAAGTCTACAAAGCAGGAGGCAATGCAAACTCTCCATATGTTTGGAAGGATAACCAAACAGTGGAGGACAAAACTCTATATAGGAAGAACAAATTCCTAAGGTCATACTACATCCCATAGTTTGATGAACAAATAGACATGTGTGCTTTATCCAAGGGTGACTCATTATGCTGCCAATAAAGAAAATACTTTTCCCTTCCTCTTTTTGGGGTATATTTGATTTTTTTGTCTTTTTCAATAATTTTTGGAAAAATGATAAAGGAATGTTACGTTACAATGGAGGAATGAGTATTTCAAACATACAAGTTCAAGGCACAAGGACAAGACTGATGTTCTAGTATAATGATAATCGGGAAAAATCCTCCGGGGGCCAAGGGTGTTAAAACACAGAAACAAACTGTTACAAGACTGGCATAGAAGGTATGCAAACATGGTTAATAAAACACACAATGGTAACGTTCTTCGATGTAATTTTAACGAGCTCAAAGAAGGTAATCTTGGTGGTTTTTCATATTTAGAGAGTCTGAAAATAAAATAAAAGGAGACTCCATTGGGGTACCTTTTTCGAAGATAGTCTATTCAGTCCAAAAAAGGGGTAAACTAGCACCGACAAGACGTCTATTCAAAACCATTTTAATGAGTGTGACAAGGACAAGATCACTCAGCCATTTTTTCATTTTTAAGGAGTCTGAAAAAAGATTAACTATGGACTCTGTCAGGAATGTTCTTCTGGACCATTTTAACAAGTGTGAAAGTATAAGTTCACTCAATGATCTTTTCAATTTTAGGGAGTCTGAAAAGAGCTTAACTATGGACTCTGTGGGGGTTCCTTCTTCGTAAGTTTAGTCCCTCAGGCCCAAAAAAGGGATAAAATTATACCTGAGAGTACTCTTCTAAAGAACTAAAGTTCCATAGAGTATACCTTTGTTTGTATAGTTGACCATCCAGACCGAAAAAGGGGTAAACTACTGCCAGACATATGTGACTTTAAATTTCAGTTTAACGATTGTGAAAGGCCACAAGATCGCTCAACAATATTTCCATGTTTAGAGGGTCTAAAAAGGGCTTAAAAGAAGACCTGTTATTTTTTAGGAGTCCCGAGGGTGAGGTCAAGAGCAAAGAAGAATCATGCAAATGAGGCTCAAACTCGTATTTAGGAAAAAATACAAGGACTCCTGAGCCTATAGTTTTTTAGAGACAACATGAATACCATAATGCAACCATGATCTACCTAGGGCATCCATGTTCTGGTAATATCTACCACCAAGTTGCAACACTTCTAAAGAAGAGATGAGGGTTTTGTGTCACAACCTAATGGGATCGATCCTATGGCAAAGGAAAAAGACAACTAGATGCAAAAGTTAGGGTAGAAACCTAACCTTTATGTTCAAGTTGATTGTCGGAAAAATTTTCCACAGACCGTCGAAAAATATACAAAACTCAAAAAAAATTGTTCCAATACCGATCAAATCCCTCCTATATAACTTCTGAATCACTTTAAATGATTTTTTGTATAAATAAAATGATAATGGAGGCCAAAAAAGTAACAAAAAGAGGCCAAAATGTCTATAAATAGAAGCTGGTAGCTCATTATCACCATTGTTGATTTGGAAATTGACTCTGGAACCAAAATACCCCCTTTGTCAAAAGTGGTGATTTCGGGAGCTACAGTGGACGAAACAAACTTCTGTCTGGACCAAGTAAGTACAAACTCCCTTATCTTGCATTTCATGTCTTTATTTGTGCATTGGGTTTCATTTTTTAGGGGGGCATTGTTGTGGGGAAATTGTACCCTACGGACTAACAAGCTAGGGCTTAAACTTGCATGCAGATCATCACCCTTAAGAAATTACTTTTAACCTTCTACCCCAAACCTAAAACCCTTTTTCACATGCAAACATGGAAAGAACCAACTAACCTTCTTTATCGACGGTTGGTGTAGATCCTCCGTTGCGCTTTATCCCCTTTGTTTTTGCTGCTCCTTCCAAAAAGTGATCCTGCAATCAAGACAAAACTACGCATGCATGCTATTGTTCTACTAGAGGGTTAGAGATTAAGCATAAATCGAATAAAACATATAAGACTCGTGCATTGGGATGGGAAAAGTACTCTTTATTAATCTCAAGATGAATCAACTTACAATGATAATAGAGATTGGCCACCGTTCCTTGATCCTGATCCTGGGATCCTCCTCTTCTTTGTCCTCCAACTTCTTTGCTTGAATTCTCCTAAATCTTGAGGAAAGGCTAAAGGGTTGGGACAAAACGGATTTGGCAATTGGGTAGAGTTTCTTTGCTATGATTTTCCTTCTTTGGAATAGTACCCCTACCCCTTCTTTTATAGGCTAGAAGGAGATAGGGTTTTGGATGAACTCTCAGCCATGCATGGCTGGGAGTTCCAGTTAACTGACCCAAAGCTTTTCGTTCCATCGGCAACTTTCCTGATTTTGTTCTTTGTTAGGTAAACGTGGGTTGTAGTGGGCCAGCCATTGTTCCAACGCGTGCAGCAGAAGGCCTGCCAGCATTCCAACGTGCCCAGTAATGGGTTAGGTCAAACAATTACACAATAGATAAATTTATGGATCCCATACCTCATATTTCCTACGAAGAAAGAAGGCCCGAGTGTCCATTTCTCTATCTATGTAATAGATAGAAATATGGACACCGAAATAAGAAAATGAAAGTGGTGTGGGTTACCTAATTTAAGAGGTTTTTAAAGAGTCTGTTCAGCATGTCTTTGGCAATGAAGGGAAATGAGTTGGCTTGATGCCAGGTAAGCATGGATGGTGCAATTTAGGGTTATAACAGATGCCCCCTAATGTGTGAGGTCAGAAGAGCATCTGATGGCCGAAATACATTACCAATTCTTTACCAATCTATACTGATATGCTGAATGAGTGAGCCTAGGAAACATGAATCAGGAGGTGCCATCTGCAAAAAATATCAAATGTCTCATCGAGGCGGGCATACCCATGCTCGGAATAAAATAGAACCATGGCTACCAATCAAATACACTGTAGATCCATGTCAAATAACTATGAAGAGTAGCCGCGGATAATACACAGCGGAGCTACATCTCGAAATCAGAAAGATATACATATAAAGTATCCATCTCCTAGAAGCTGATTTGGCCTGATGGCTGTACTTCAGAGCTCGAGCAACAACTTCAAAATCTTCTAAACTCGGGTAGGAGTTTAATATGAGTGTANAGTAACAAAATTCTCTTGGACAATAGCACGACAAGTGATAAGACTCAGGCAGCATATCTGTTAATCATAAGTCTACGAAGCAGGAGGCAACGCAAACTCTCCATATGTTTGGAAGAGTAACCAAATGGTGGAGGACACAAATCAATATAGCGAGAAAAGCTTCCTAAGGTCATACTACATCCCAAAGTATAATGAATCAAACAGACAGATGTTCTTTATCCAAGGGTGACTCATAATGCTGCCAATACAGAAAATACTTTTCCCATCCTCTTTTTGGGGTATATTTGATTTTTTTTTGTTCTTTTTGTTGATTTGGACAAAAGGATAAAAGAATATTACGTTACAAGGGAGGAACGAGTACAACAAACATACAAGTTCAAGGCACAAGGACAAGATTGATGTTCTAAGGAAATGATACTTGGGAAAAATCCTCCAGTGGCCAAAGGTGTTAAGACGCAAAGGAAAACTGTTACTAGGCTGAAGGGTAAAGGATGCAAATGCGGTTGATAGAACACACAATGGTAACGTCTTTCGATGTAAGTTTAATGAGCCCAGAGAAGGGAAGCTCGATGATTTTTCATGTTTAGAGAGTCTGAAAAAATCATAAAAGGAAACTCCTTTGGGGTACCTTTTTCAAAAATAGTTTAGTCGGTTCGAAAAAGGGGTAAACTAGCACCGACTAGACGTCAATTCAAAACCATTTTAACGAGTGTGACAAGGACAAGATCACTCGGCTATTTTTTCAATTTTAAGGAGTCTGAAAAAAGATTAACTATGGACTCCGTCAAGAATGTTCTTTTGGACCGTTTTAACGAGTGTGAAAGAATAAGGTCACTCGAAAATCTTTTCAATTTTAGGGAGTCTGAAAAGAGCTTAACTATGGACTCCGGGGGGGTTTCTTTTTCATAAATTTAGTCCCTCAGGCCCGAAAAAGTAATAAAATCATACCTGAGGATACTCTTCTAAAGAATTGGAATTCGATAGAGTATTCCTTTGTTCGTACAGTTGACCGTCTGGACCGAAAAAGGGGTAAACTACTGTCAGACAGATGTGACTTCAAATTTTATTTTAAGGAGCATGAAAGGTCACAAGATCGCTCGGCAATATTTTCATGTTTAGAGGGTCTGAAAAGGGCTTAAAAGGAGACCCGTTATGTGTTGGGAGTCCGAAGGGTAATACAAAGAGTAAAAAAGACCCATGCAAATGAGGCTCAAACTCGTATTCCAGAAATACTATATGGACTCCCGAGCCTACAGTGTTGTTAGAAATGGCATGGACACCATAATGCAACCAGGAACTACCTAGAGCATCCATGTTCTGGCAAGCTCTACCACCAAGTTGCGACACTTCTAGAGCAGATATGACGGTTCCGTGTCACAACCGGATGGGATCGATCCTACATCATAAGAACAAAAGGCAACAAGATGCAACAGTGGGGATGAAATCCTACCCTATATGCTCAAGTTGATTTTTGGAAAAAAATTTATGGACCGTCCATATGTATTTTTTTATTTTTTTTTTCTAAAACTCAATGAAAAATGTCCCAATACCTGATCAAATCCCTCCCATATAACTCCGGAACCACTCAAAATGGTTTTTGGTATAAAGAAACTGATAAAAGGGGCCAAAAGAGTGACAAAAAGAGGCCAAAAATTCTATAAATAGAAGCTGGCAGCTCATTATCACCATTGTTGATTTGGAAATTGACTCTGGAGATAAAAGACCCCCTTTGCCAAAGATCGTGATTCCGGAAGCTTCAGTGGACGAAACGGACTTCTGCTTGGACCAAGTAAGTACAAACTCCCTAATCTTGCATTTCAATACGTCATTTATTAAATTTGAGCGTGTTATGGGTGTGGCCGTCGACCTCTAAGAGGTTGGCCTTAGTAAAACGTGGGTTGTCCAGGGACAGCCTGCGGGTACCCGCGCATAGAGTTAAGGCTGCACGCGGGTACCCGCGACTGTCGCCTCGACAGCCCACGGGTGCCCCCCACGCAATGAAAAAATGATTGAATGAATACCTAACTCCCTCTTGTGTGTTTGGCGTGATGTATGTCCAGTGGAGAGAGAGGGAGCATGAGGTTGCCAATGAGGCAGTGGCTGCAGATCCAAATGTTATGGCCGTGCTGTTGCAGTGTGGCTTGGTAAAATTCTTCTTGAGTCCATTCATGCACACTCAAGCCAGGCTACTGAATGCCTTGGTTGACTATTGGCACCCAGATGCAGAGGATTTTATGATAGAGGGGAAATCCTTGGTGCCCACCACCGAGGATATCTATTTTTTGATAGGCCTCTCGAGGAGAGGGGAACCCGTCAACTTTCAGACCTTTCCTGCAGGGCCGAGCAAAGTCTCGGAGTTGATAAAGGAATATTGCGTGGCTGGGACCAATCAGAGGACTTCCTCGATACCTGTTAGTAGTATCACCAGCCTTACCCTTCAAACTATCTTATCGCTCATTGGGCGAATTACCGACTCTGCAGTCGTGCATCAGGCGTCACGCACATAGATGAACTGTGCAATTCAGTGCATGAATGCACAAATTTTTGACTGGAGTACCACACTACTGGCAAGCATGATAGGTTAGCTGACAGCTTGCAGACAGTGGACACACAGGAACTTCAGGTTTGGGACCATCCTGTGTTCGTTCTTTTTTGAGAGAGTTCCATGTTTTAGTCCTCGGCTGACAGTACGAGGACATCTGGCGACTTTCCTCGCAGTGTGCAGATGGGCAGCATTGCTTCCGCGACAGGGTGGTGGAAGGACCACAGAGGCCTTCAACGATGACTTTTTGCGTGGCTGTCATGACAGATCCCAGCTATCGAGGATTACCCATATGCAGGGATCAATTTTTCCAGAGATCCAGCGATACCAGTGCCTCCTGGTGAGGAGCGAGGGGAGATGGGTAAGTCTCCACTTGTACAGTTTTTTTTGTTTGCATATGTAATTTTTACGTCTTTTTGATATATATATCATGTTTTTGTATAACAGAGTTTTTGATGGGTGAACATTGTGTTGCGTGCAGATGTGGGACCCGTGTGACCTGTCGATTTTGCATGGAACATGCACCGCCCTCGGCCAGAGGCCACAGCTACCGCTGCCAAGGGGGAAGCAGTAGCAGGGAACCTCCCAGCAGGAGAGGCCGAGAGGGCTCTTAGGTGGATTGAGCGAAACTTCACTGAGCTCACTCGCACAGTTCCCATGGTAGAGATAAGACTTGCCGCCCTCCATGCAGACTCATATTGTGGGGGTACCTTGGACATGGGTCCGATTTCTTATGTGTTTGGGTTGAGCTGTGTATGATTATAACAGGGCTCACAAGCCCTGAACAAACTTGTAGACTTTTATGTGCCACGAGCACTGACATGTATATATTTTTTGAGGGCATAAGCCCTAGTGACTCGTTATGGTTCCCACTTTTTGAGGCACTTGCGCCCATCTATGTACTCTA
>JASDQU010107235.1:98148-111500 GCA_032191745.1 Picea mariana | reverse complement strand
TTAGCCACCGATGGAAATGTATGATAGGGAAAAAATGGAGGCATCTTTCTCCCCATATAACCTACACAACATCGCCACCATGTATTGATAAGGTCTTCTGAGAGTTGATGTGAGATATCCACCAATGGGTCTGAGTTTGAACACTTTGTCTAGTTTTTACCAGGTGGAGCATATATCCTTAGATGTATGCTTGAACTCCCAAAGAAGTTCATTGTCTATCTTTTTGGTCATTTTTTCCAGGAGATAACATTTGGCTAGGTCCACGGGCTAGAATGACGTTATGGGTTGTCCCACAACATTGCAAACATTCCTTCTTTCTAAATCCATGTGTTTTAGTATCGAAGTGATAGAGTAGGCGTAAGGAAACACAACATCACGAGCTCCTACTATAAATATCATAGACCTTCTAATGTTCTTAAAAATCTTAAGTACATCTTGGTCCTCGACATGAGTGGTAAAAATTTATTTTTAAACATTTGGTACACATCCGCCCATTTGAGAATCTCTTCTCCCTTATCCAGGAATCTGGAGGTATCATTGTACATGGCCCCATGAGTATCTGGTTCATCTTCAATCTGTCGGCCACTTCCGTAGGCCTCGATGGAAGGTGCTTTACTGGTCGTTTTCTTCCTCGGAGACATTTATGAACCTACAAGGTAAAGATGAGATTAGTGTAAATAAAAACATAACTGATACATAAAACTAACCTGTCTAAGTATCTTCAAATACTTGAGGAATCACTTGAGCTGATGTTGGGTGGAAGATCGTCATCTGATGACTAAACTATATAAGTGGGCATGGTGAGCACTTTGGTGAGAGGTAGAAAAGAAACTGGCTTGAAAAGATGTTTAAAAGTCAAAATCGAAGCAATTCTTACGAACTATTCCGATGATTATCGGAGTGATTGGTACCAACTTCTTTGATAGTTTAATGTGTGCATCAGAAGAATTGGTGTGAATAATTCTATTAGGCTTAAGTGTATTGGGTGAGTTAATGGGAATATCATCGATGGGATCGACAATGTTTGTAACACCTTAGTGATCAAACAAGTTAGTGTCAAGTTTGTCGATGAAGAGGAGAAGTCATGAAGAATCGACAAAGTTAATCTTAACTCCTCTGATGTATCACAAGAGTTGACGTGAAGTACTTTGAAATTTTAATGTGAAAATCAGATAGATTGAAATCAAATTCACCGATGATTGACTTAGTGTATCGATGGAGGTAGTGATAAGTGTTTGAATGAACGTCGGATAAGTTAGTGAAAAGGTCACCAATGTGCATCTATCAAGGGAGTTGTTGTTAACTTCTCTGAAGCCACCTGGGGATTTAAATCGAAGCTTGTCGGCTTACGAGGTGACTCCTATAATTTTTTCTAAGTCATGAACAAATTGCTAGTCTGAGAAGCGTCCGAACTTGTATTCAAATTTCTAACCCCTCCGATGGTCATGGCCATAGAGTGTTGTCGCTCTTTGGAGGGTCAAGATTTTCACCTATGGTTGTAAAGGGATGAACTCTGCACTGGTTTATTATCACAGGACTAGGGACGAGCAACATATGGAACTGTCAGGGGTTTTATAAGGAAGGGTTTAAAAACTTACGAGTGAAGTGGAGCTAGGTCACGGGACAAAGTGGGAAGGTTTTCGCTGCAAGGGTTTTAGGAAGTCTAGTCCCAGGAACGAGATTAAGCTAGAGAAGAATGACAAAAAACTAAAATAATAAGAAAACCATAACCCTAAAATGATTGACTAAAGAAAGGGAAGGTCAGATTAGGGATAACTTGGTGTTCACGGACACTTGGACAATTGTAATCGGTGTGGTTTCACTCATGCCTTTGATGTACTCGCTTCTATACTTTTACCTCTTTCGTCGATCTCTTGGAGGATGAACGAAAAAAAAGGGGGAGGGTGATTCCTTTTATAAGCTTCGGGGTGCAATAAATGTGTGAAGTGACATCGGGCCCAAACCAAAAAAGTTAGATGAAAGTCCTCTGATGTGCATCAAAGGATTTTGTGGAAAATTCCCCGATGCACATAGAAGGACTTGGCACGAAGAATGTCAATATGTTATCGGAGGAGAAGATAACAACTCTTCCGATGAAATCGATGGGAGAGTCTTTTCAAAGGAGACAACAAGAATTTTTCTGATGGATATTGACGAGGTTGGAGGGAACTCCTCCGATCTACATCGGAGGAGTTTTCATTAACTCACCTGAAATCTAAAGATTTGACTTGAAGTTTTCTCAAGTACATAAAGTCGAAAGATCCAAACTTAATTGAAGTACGAAGCTTCAAGAGCATGTTAGAGTGGGAGGAAGAATCCATCGAGAAGGTGCAAGTTGAAGAATTTTCAAAGCCAAAAATAAAGGGGCTCAATTTTCTTGGAGGGGACTTTGAAATTAAATTACAAGAAAATGGAGGGTTGTAGTGTGTGGCACAACACAATGGAAGATTGCAAGGAGAGCAGTGCTTGTGCATGTGTTCAAGAAAGCTATTATTCTCTTTGCTTTCATTGAATTAGAAAACAAGTGGCTTTTAAGTTTTTGTTTGTTAAATTACATGTGTCATTAAAGAATTTTGTGTATTATTGTAAAGAAGTTTGTGTTGTTGTTAAAACCCAACTTAACTTACCTAACTTTGTGGCCAATGTTTTTTTCTCCGCCTAGTTAACCAGTGGCCAAATTAAGGTATTCACTACATCTGGGGATGTTGGCCAACCAAAATCATTAGTTTCGAGATCTTCTTTTTTCGACAAGAACCTAATGTCATGTGGGCTCCTCTCTTACATCTAGGTTTCAATAAAAGAGTAATCAAAAGCACCTTTCAAGGCAAAAATTTAAGAAGCAAGTTTTATGAGGTCCATGCGAAAGCATTTTAAATATAAAGCAAAAAAAAATCCATGACCTAAAAAACATTCATATTACGATGTTTGAATAATGGAGTAGAAGCAAAATGAAAGGTTATTAACAACTATTATGAGAGAACAAAGGTATAAGAATGACCTATAGACAAATCCAAAGGAATGAGTTGTGCAAATAATAATATAGATTTAGTAAAAGATTATCAAGCAAGAAAGTAAATATAAAATTATCATAAAAAAATGAAAAAAATATATATATTTGGACAAATATTTTAAAATGTAAAACTAACATTATTGAAAATTATTGAAATGTATAATTAGAATTATTTCGTCTAAGTAAATTGCTTTGTACACATAAAAAGAATTGCAGAGGAAAAACTTTTGCCAAAAAGCAAGTAGTTTTTCCATTCAAATAAGAATAAGGTCATAAGTTTGAAACCCCACATTCAATTATGAAATATTCGCTGCTTTGTACGCATAAAAAGAATTGTAAAGGAAAAACTGTTGCCAACAAGCAAGTAGTTTTTCCATTCAAATAAGAATAAGGTCATAAGTTTGAAACCCCACATTCAATTACGAAATATTCGCTATATATTTAGTCCCATGGTGGTCACTTTCAAGTTTTATATTTTGATAACTATACATGTAGTTAAATATGAGAAGAGCTCTGGACGATTGTGCATTTATTATGAGAGATGGTAACGTAAAAAGCACACACTATTCTGAATGACTTCCATGTTGCAATTTGAAGCACATATCATGAGATGTAAAATGATGATTTTGGACTCCTCCCATTGCCGTGAAAATGTTTATAATCTCAGCATAAAATCATCCATAGCATTCCCTCATCATTTTGTCCACTCTATTTTTAGTAATCACATCCAAATGAATATCCATGGAAAGAATAAAGTTGTATATTGAATCAGGATTAACACATGAACATAGAAAAATACATTTGACATTATGCATAGGCAATACAAGAAGGTTGGACCAAGTATGAATAGTCAACGCATGGTAGTTAAGTGTTGTTTAGAGTGGCCACACAACATTTTTGGATCGAAAAAGTTTGGTTCAATCAACAAAGTAAGGATCCACATATCTCCATAAAGGCTTTTTCTTTTTTTTTTTAAATTTTTACAAAGAGATTAGTGGCCCAAAAGAGGGGTTGTGGTTGTATTGGGACACTAGGTTCGTTTTTATGTCAGATAAGGAGCATATTAACTCAAAAGTCAACATGGAAGGATCTTGGATTTCGATAAATGTATCCTAGAGCTTCATCTGCACTTTTAGTTCCCTTTTTTTTTATCGTAGACATTGTGAACACCTTAGACTTGTTTTAATAAGAAGCTCAAGAAACCCTAACATTGGAAAACATTTCTCGTATTTTGGTTTTGATTGATACAATTAGCAATCTCCCATTTTAAAATTACCTTCACGTTTGGTGGGTGGTGAGCTTGAATGGATTCAACCCCTTAACTATGAAAAAAAAACTTCTATTGTAGAGATTTTTCCATCAAACTACACATATTTTGCAAAATTACCCTCTCAATCAAAAAAAGATCAAGCAAAGAAAGTGTAAACCACATCAAGGATGGAATTTGAAAAACATTCCACCAATTAAAGATGATGGTTTTAATCATATAATCAAATGTTTTTGAGGAATTTCTTGTTTTTTTTTATGACTAGCTATAAATATGAACCCTCCAAGGCCCAATGCAAAAGGTGTCTCTCAAGTTGATCAGTAGAAGAATCCTACAAATTCAATTCTCCAAGGCTCTTCTTCTCAAGTGGAATTCTCGAGTTGATGCTCCAATCTAAGAATAAATCCAATGGAAAACCTAGCATCCTTGGGCATAAGTGAAGGGATGTTGAAGTAGGTCTACAACCCTAGCTTCTCATCATGATGCAAATGCAGGGGTACCTTATATTTTCTTATTGGAGATCACATCAAACTACACATATTATGCAAAATTACCCTCTCAGTCAAAAAAAGATCAAGCAAAGAAAGTGTAAACCACATCAAGGATGGAATTTGAAAAACATTCCACTCATTAAAGATGATGGTTTTAATCATATAATCAAATGTTTTTGAGGAATTTCTTGGTTTTTTTTATGACTAGCTATAAATATGAACCCTCCAAGGCCCAATGCAAAAGGTGTCTCTCAAGTTGATCAGTAGAAGAATCCTACAAATTCAATTCTCCAAGGCTCTTCTTCTCAAGTGGAATTCTCTAGTTGATGCTCCAATCTAAGAATAAATCCAATGGAAAACCTAGCGTCCTTGGGCATAAGTGAAGGGATGTTGAAGTAGGTCTACAACCCTAGCTTCTCATCATGATGCAAATGAAGGGGTACCTTATATTTTCTTATTGGAGATCACATGGTAGTGTTTTGTCCCATGGAAAGATTTGTTTCCTATTTCACCCCCGCCCACCCCCCACCCACACATGTATTTATGTCACTTGTTGGAGAAAATAGTTTGAATATGCTCCTCACCACCATTGACTTGAAAGATCGACAATGTTGTCTGAGATAGTGGTGGTGTTCTTCCTAACTCGATGATTTCTCACATGTGTTCTTTGCCTTTGGTGCTCATGCGTGTGTTCCCCTTTCCAAAAGGAAATACTTCCATTGGAGGGAAGTTCCTCCATCCTTCAAAGAGGGTAAGTAGATTGAAAAAATAAAAAGGTAATAAGGTTCATTACGTCCACTTTGATCTATCTCTGTCGATCTTAGAGTGGGGGAGGCTAGGTTTGAATAGATTCCTTGAGGTATTTTTACTAGCGTCCATACAATGTGTTGAGACGATACTAAAATTCACACTATCTTCCTTATATTTTAGATAAGTTATTTATGTCATAATCTTTAAGAAAATTAATGTTGTGTAGGCTTAATCTCAGCATGATAATGGTTCAAAGAAGTTCTTTATGATGTAATCTTTGAATATTTTAACATTGCATTAGTTTAATGTTACATCTTAGAATGTGGGATTTGACTTTGTTAGCAAGGACAAGGTACAATTTTTTTAGCCTTTGGATGGCCATCAATGGGACTTGGTGAAGTTATTAAGGGAATTGAGCCATGTGCATTGTTGGAAGAGGTTAGCTTGGAAGAGGACATTGTAGCATTTCATACTAGTGGTGCCAACGACTTAAATCGAGATAAATTATAGGTGAATCCACAACAAAAGGGTAAAAATGCATTAAGGTAGAAAATGAGCGAACTTGAGTTGTATTAGGGGAAGATATCACTATGTCTCAAGGAGTGGCCTTGTCCCTCAAAAACTTGACTAGAAGGCTTTATGGCCACTTCATCTTTAAGAAGAATCTTATGATTTGGATTGAGAAGGGGTTGTAATATGTATTATGGTATTCATCGACCTTTCATACCCTTGTACATGATTTGCTAGGATTTCCATTTTCAAGCCGACATTGATTTTGCAATCATTTTGAAGTCACGTTGGTACTAGGGTGTAGTGGTGTTATCTCAAAAAAAATTGGAGGTAAGGTTCAATCCTCACTCAAAAGGGATCTTAGTGCATCTGATCTTGGTGAAGATCTTGATCTATTACTCAAGTTCTGGATAGTGGAGATCCTCAAGGTCATAGGAGATAGGCTCAAGACTCTAGACTCTCATATCTTTTTGCTTGAATTCTAGTAGAAATGGACTTAAGAGATGAGTTACTTGAAGACATTGCACTAGTAGTGGATTGTGTAGGGATTCTCTTCCAATGTGTTCATTGCCATATCTATTGGCATGTGGTTAGTCATTGCACGTTGAAGTTTCATCATAAGGACTAGATGAAAAGATTGTGAAGAAAATGAGCAAAAGGTTAAGTCTAACACATTTTTTCAAATGATGAGGATGGGAAAGCCATTAGGTTTTGTGAGAGATCAAAAGGTCTTGAAGGAAGGGGTTTGTGTAGAAATGTTAAGAGGAGGCAAAGTTAAGGAGAAGGTTGTCATTTCAATGGAAGAAGGTGGTAAATTATAATCTACTCAACAAATGGTAAATGTGATCATTCAATGTTTGGTTGTGCAGACAGGGGAGCCACAAAAACTTGATTATATGTCTATGTTTATCTATGCAACCTCGGGTAAGATGGTCCTTGGTCTTCCTCATATGTTCTATATTGGAAATTCTATTGATTTTTGGTATCAAGAAGAGGGGGGGTCCAAAGAATAGTTATAAGTAATGTTCAACATTGAAGATGATAGATGGGATAAACCATATGGAGGACAAGGTAATAAATGGAGGGGTTCTTATGGTACTTTGTAGGGATTTTCTTTTGGCTAGGTGTGGAGAAGTTCTCAAGGATAAAGAGGATGCACTAAACGATATTAAAGATGGTAGGAATGTTGTTTTTAAGTCTACTGATGGAGGTATAGACAAAAGGAAAACTATTCATGACGTTGAAAGGCTTCTTTCTTTGGAAGATGGGCTTTCTTTGGAAGATGGGATTTCATTGATTTTTTTTCTCCTTTACAATGGAATAAGGTCATAAGAGAGCCACTTACTATAAACCCAACTTTAAGAAGTAATACAAAATCTACAAAGATAGGGATGAATTCGGTGGAAGAATTGTAGATAAGAAGATAGGTTCTGATATTTAGTGCTTCAATGGGATTTGTACACAAAGATGGGGGGATGACCATATTATTATGAAAGAAATGTGTACAAGGGAGGTCTTTGGTGGAGTGGAAAAAGACAAGTATAAGAAAATGAAGGTGGTGGAAGGGGATGTGATGTCTGAAGAGATTCAACATTAGTTGATCAGAAATTTAAGTATTAGTTCGATGAAACATGGAAGTCACATCCCTTGGAGTCAAAATATGTTTTGGTCCCTCCTACTACTAGTAAGATTTTATCATAACCATCAATTATAGAGCCTATTGGAAATTATTCATTGTGTTTTTCTCAAGATTATTGGCCTTCTTTGGGTGGTTTATAAAAGTAAATCTACTATCCACTATAGGAATGGGGATATATGTAAGGAGGATGTGGGATTGCAATGTGGCTCTCCTATGGATCAACTATCTCTCTATTAGAGGATAAAATATCTAACCGTGAACCAGTGTAGGGTTCTAATGGCCTTGTTTCTAGACTATCTCAATGATGTGGAGGGTCGTTTTGAAGGTCACTTCTTTAGATACCCTCTCAACTCTAGGAAGGGGTCTAGGGGAAGTATGGAAGAGGAGTTAAGTGAGGAACAAGTAAAGATATAGGGAAGGTAACCCAAGGTAGGGCTAGAAATTCACACCTCTCTAGCTCAAAGTAAGGTTATTCAAGAAGTTATGAGGAGAAAAAAAAACTTTGGAAAGGGCCCTTAAAGTAGGGCATGCCCTAGTGAAGGTGCCTCAATGATTATTTTGTCTTTAAACTTCAGAGATTTGGGCAAGCCCTCGAAAAAACTTGCCTTGAGAAAACTTGTAGATCTCCACAACACTAATATCATTTTGATTCAAGAAACTATGATGGAGGGGTAGAGGTTTATTAATGAACTTTCAAAGTCATGGAAGGAGTGAGAATTCATAGGTTTGGATTTGGAAGGGCGCTTGAGGGGATTGTTCACTAGTTGGAGAATCAAATCACTCAAATTGAAACTTCAATGGTTACATTCTCAAGGATTGGAGTTGTTCTCTACTCCTTGGATCTCAGGAAATCCTTCAATATTGTTAATATATGGGCCTTTCAAGGAGAGGATCCCATTTTGAGATGATCTATGGGATCAACATTTTGTAGAATTTGAAACATTGACTATAGGTGGAAATTTAAATCGCACAACTAAAAGAAATGAAAACTATGGAAAAACATTGAGGGAGGGAATCCATGTGTAGGGTTTATCTTCCAAAAGTTTGAAGACACTAACCTAGTAGATGTAGGCACTTTGAAGCTCTCTTCAACCTTTGAGAAAATTGAACACATGGTTGGAAAGAATAGCAAAATGGATTGATAGATTTTAGTCTCCAAAACAATGATAAATGACCTTAAAAGAATAAGGACGTGTGTAGAGCATTGGGTGGATTATACTTCTAATCCTCTTTCAAATAGAGAAAGAGGGATAAAAACTACATGTCCTTTTAAGTTTATTGTCCAATGGTTAAAAGATGAGAGGTTTACAATGTTGTCAAATTTGATGTGTGAAATTTGATCCCTCCTTGAGGGAATCAACAAATCTTCCACGTGACAATGAATCTCAAAAAAGTTAAATCCACTACTTCAAAATGAGATTTTGACAAAAGATGCAAAGAATTGCACTTTCTATTTTCAGTGGAGAATGGTATAGTAGAGATCTAGTCACAAGACTTTGACACAAGCTTTGAGGACATTGATAGGAGTAGATTGAAGATTTTAGAAAACACTGAGGAAAGCTATAAGAAAAAGAAGCCCAATGCAAGTCCAAGTGCAAGGCTCTCTAGCTAGCCAACAAGGTTAAAAATACAAGACACTTCCATAACTATGCTAATCATTGAAAAACAACAATACCATGTAGTAAATGTAAAACTCTGATGGTAGCATGGAAAATTCATTCAAGGATTTATAAAATATGAGGGTTAATCACTTCAAAGGCTTATATAATGACCCAAATAGAATCAATATCACTAAAATTGTGAATATTACATCTTTTTCCCATAGCCTTGTAAGGGAGCAAGAAAATGTACTAGTGATAAAGGAAGTGTCAAATGAATAGGTGAATGTTGCTCTAGAATCATTTTAGACGAATAACAACCAAGGGCCAAATGGGTAAGTGATTTGGATTGGATCATTATATTATTTGTCATCTATCTCGATGCTTTCAGAGTGGAAAAAATTGGAGGAATCAACTTGCAAGGTCATTTTAGTGGTAGGTCTCAATTTGGAAAATTGGGGTCTGAAACCTTCATGAGCCATTTTGAGGCATTAAATGGATTTTTTGGGGGTTCTTGTGTTCAAAACTTGTGCCCACCCCCTTTATGGTGTTCTACACTCCGAGACCTTTCCAACAGTGCAGACCTTGCGTCAATCGGAGTTTGTATGCAAAAGTTATGTCTCTTGCAAGTTGACCTGTCACCATGGTACGAGAGGATGCCACATCATCCCCCATTACTCATGCATATGGAGCTAGCCATGTGAGGAATTTTGAGAATATTCTAGAAGGTTCAAAACCCTACCACGATTGAGGGTCGAGGAAGTTAAAAACCTACCCCTACATAACTATCAGGCTATATTAAATACCTGGCCACTAGGAGAAGGGGTTTTATTCTATGTTATTGTATTTTGTTCAATAGCAGAGCAAAACAAATTGTAGTGGCAAATTAGAGAGCATAACAGAAGGGATTAATGTTATGTAGCAACCTAATAGGACATAGGTCTGAGGTAACTCTATAAAGAGTGTCTTCTCCTTTGTACTTGCATTATTTCTATACCAAAGAAAAGAGAGCAGAGCAACCTCACCTTCTAGCTCAATTTTCTCTCGTAGGGGTTTCCCAAAGAAAATCTGTGTTATCTTGTAGATGGTGTGTGATTGTACTTCACTGTTCTCTATTTTCCGCATTTTATCTATTTCATGCATAATCATAAAATCGGCAACTAAATACTTTGGAATCTAAAAGAATTTAACCTTCATAGTGTAGATTTTAGTTTTATTTATCATATATGCTGTGACGAACTGTTGCAGTGAAATATCCACCGTAGTTTAGAGATCAGTGAGCATTGTCATTGTTAAGGTTTAAGCTATTATTAGGTTTCTTTTCAATTCAGTAGATAACCATAGCATAGATAGGATCACTGAAAAATACACAATCACAAGAGACACATTATTTATCCTAGGAAACCCTCATGGGGGAGAAAACCCAACAAAAACTTCCTTAATATAGATAGTCAATACAATGCCAAGAGAATAAACCAAACAATACAGAAGGTCCTCTCCCAAGGATGCGCCTCTCTCTCTCTTCCTTCTTCTCCAACTACAGCTCCAAACTTGCGCTCTGATGAACAAGTGAGTTAATGAACAAATGAGGCGTTGGCCTCTCTTATTTATACAATCTGGCAGGGGTGAACTGAGGTGTCTTTTCACTGGCAGGGCCGACTTCTCATTTAGCTTATTACAATTAGGGTTTGACCAATCCGCAAAAGGAGATTTGGTCATTTACAATACCCGACATGATCAATCCACAAAAGGGGATTGATCTAATGAATAATACATCAATAATAATTAGAATACTCTTTGCAGTTACAATATTTCAACAGACATACTTTATACAATGCTTTATTTTGTTGGAAGAGTAGCTATTGAGAGTGGTGGAAGATACTAAGAGATTAGGGAGAGTTCTTGAAGCATCAAATTCTACTTTTATCTCTTTAATCCCAAAAATAGATAGCCTTGAATCGTTTGATAATTTTAAGCCTTTATGTCATTGTATTTTTAAAATAATAACGAAAGATATTTTTGTTAGGGTGAATAAGGTATTTTCAATGTCAATTTTGAAAGAACAATTTGGTTTCATAAATGGAAGATACATTCATGTAGGGTTTGCATATTATTAAAACTCAGAGATCTAATGCTATGGTTATGAAGCTAAATTTATCCAATGTTAATGATATTGTCTTAACTAATGGCTCGACGTTTGGGGTTTTTTAAGCCCTTGTTGCAAGGGGTGTACTCTAGCACCTCTTTTGTCTCTAATTATGGTTAAAGGATTCAACAAATCTATTAAAGACACATGATGCACTAGTGCACCACCAAAAAGGATTAAATTGGGAAGGTCTCGTGTACTCTAGAACCTCTTTTGTCTCTAATTATAGTTAAAGGATTCAACAAATCTATTAAAGGCACATGATGCACTAGTGCACCACCAAAAAGGATTAAATTGGGAAGGTCTCTTTCTCTACACTTGTTTGTTGATTGTTTTTTGATAATATTTCTATGATAGACTCTAAAATAGAGTTACAAAACCTAAAGGAAATTATTGAATTATGTTGTACATAGGCAAAAATATTGATTTCTGCCTATGTACAATAGTGTGAAGTCTAGGGTTTATGAAAAATAGTGTAAAAAAGTAATCAGAGGTTTACACTTCAAGCACTATCTAGGGTTTGAAGAAATTATTCAAGGCTGTGAGGGAGGATTGATTGGTGAGGATTATTTCCTCGTGTTGATTCTTTCCTCATGCTGGACAAGGTGAACTTAAGGAGGAGAAAAGCAAAAGAGAAGAGTTTGTATAGCATCTTATATTAATTCATTAGCAAAAAACTTTAACAATCAAAGGTATGGTGAGGGATATTACCTTAAACCCTTCAAGTGGAGTATTAAAACACTTATGTGGCCTTGTAGCAACCGCGTTCTTCTGAGCAATCTTAAAGAAAGTTTTTCTAACCATTGAAACTGCTAGAAAACATCACACAAAGAGAAATAGATGCAAAATAAATCTCAATAGCCAATCAATTTCATTAATCTCCAACGATATCAAATGGAGGAGGAATTCTTCTTTTATAGGCGAGAAGTCTCCTCAATTACAATGTAAAAGCATGTGCTAGCTCAAAACCATTTACTAGGAAAAACCTCGAGCGAGATACAAGCAATAATAACATAATACAATAATATGCTCACAAGGTACAATGTACCTCTTAGAAGAGATCAAATGCAATATAAAAATCATATGTTAGGCCCAAAAAGATTCCAAAGGAGGTGTGTCCCTCGATAAAAGTGTCGATGTCCAGATAAGTCAAATGATCTAACTTTTAGTTACTCCATTGAAGGAATGGTCCAATAAGTGTACACTTCACAAACATAAGCAAAGACAATACTACTAACCCAATCAACGAGTTATTTTCTTAACCAACATGTTTAGTTTCCACTTAACAGTGAGACCAAGCTTGCATATGAAATGAATAGCAATTCAAACTCAACAAACAAATGCCATATCATGAAGATAACCTTAATGTATTAGTGCAGTAATGGAATTCAGTGTGTAATTGTATGCTCAAGTTAAAAGATATTGCTTAGATCCAATACAGGTATTATGAGCAATCTGATCAGAATCAACAACATATGAAAATTAAAGCCATGAAGAACCCTCTTAAAGTATCAAGTTCAAAATTTGTCCCACTTAATGATAAAGAGTTTGGGAACACTGGGCAATGGATACAAGTAGTTTGATGTGGGTTGGGCTTTAGAGGATTTGTAACGACATCACCACGCAAAGAGACTAGACGAAGATACCTGGAATAATAGCAAAGGACACCATCTCTCTCAAGTTTATGGTGTAGCCACTATGGATGTTGGAAATGATGACACTGATAATTCCATACATGGTATAGGTTCAACAATAAGATACCAAGTATAATTTCATTGGTGCATCAAAATGTTAATGTTTTATGCTGATATTATAGTTCTTTGCATTTCATAAAGATAAGAGCATAATAACCACAAGATCACTAAGAAATACACATCCACAAGTACACAACATTTATCCTGGGAAACCCTCTAGGGGAAGAAAACCCAGCAAAAACTTCCT
>JASDQU010107235.1:50139-60812 GCA_032191745.1 Picea mariana | reverse complement strand
AGTTAAAATACCATGTGGAGGCCGAATTCTCGAAATTTTAGTGGAAAATCATACATACTAGGTCTTCATGTTGAACATTCATTAGTCTGATAGCTAGTATGAATTTTTTGATATGGTCTTCAGGCGATCCTCAGGTTTCAGGATCAAATTTAGGGAGTAACTTCTTTGGATGTCGAGGAAGGTTATGTACTCATCCAGGGATGGCCAAAGAATATATGGCCAACCAAGGTTGATTATTCTGAGGTGGGTTTCCCCTTTATTCATTATGATCATCGTTATCTTCCATGTCTTTCGATATGGAAACTGAGCATTCTAAGTTAAACCCTTCCTCTTCAAAAAAATCGTCATGCTCAGAGAAGTTATCGGCTGGTGTTTCAGGGATTAGGTTAAGAGGATGTTAGATTTTGGTGAGGGTGAAATATATCAGGTCTTCTACTTTGTGCACAAAAACCTGGTCGAGGGACTCACCACTGGTATTCTTATTTTTTTTCTTTGAGAAAGTAACGGAGCTAAGGGAAACACACCAATCTGTCAGGCGTAAGCTCTTGTGATTCTTCTGAAGTGGTTCAATTCCTCATGATGAAGAGCATAAGGTATATCAGGGAATAAATGTTCTTCCTCTTTCTAGGTGAGTTACTCATTTTAGGAGTACTCATTGTGTGTGGGTTGTCTTGGGAATGACTATCCATGCATGTGGGTTGTTTTGAATCTACAGGCTCTGTGAAATATTTTGTAAAAGATATTGTCAGCCATTCATTCTTTAGGCCCTCCTTCTAGTGCCAATTTTGTTGAGGGGCCCTAAATCCCTTTAAATCAACAGTAGGAACCAAACCTACCATCGATGCCCAATTAGAATCTGCAGCGTTTAATAGTGGAATGGTTCTCCAGATCTCACGATCCGGACAATTAATCGATGGGCTTTACGTTTTGTTTTGAAAGATCCTCCTTCTATTTGGATGTTCTCTTTTTTTTATTTTCTCTTATAAGTGGGACCGATACAAGATAAAAGTTGGTATAAAACAACTAAGTAACAAAGTGGGAAATCTTAACTACGGGAGAAGGCTGGGCTTGGGATAACCCTTTCACTCTAGCATGTAGACAATGATTCTCGACCACAAGCCTAGTACTAATACATTAACATGTTGGTGTTCCAATTATTGACTAAGGTACAATTATGAGAAGAAAAAAATACATGCAATAAATGATGGCAAGCAAAATAGTTTACTTAACTCTAATCATCAATCACATATTAACACAACGATTTACTTTGCATCATTAAAGACAATGATTATAAAATTATTGAATCATATAACTTATCAACATATTCATAAGTTCTTACTCGTTACATCATCCATTCATGAGATAAAATCATCAATAATTCTTCTTTGGATCCAATCACACACGCTTTTGATGAAAAACACAAACATGTCTTTGGTCCTAAACAAGACTTCTCAATTAAGGCAGCTCTGAAATATTTCTTTACAAATCCAAAAATGAGGGTTTTTGCAACAACCATCGACCTTTGCTAATAGGTCAATCCTCTTATTTATAACACATTATTAACAAAAAATAACTATTAAAAGTGCAGCTGAGTAAAACAAAAACTTGCCACATGGTGCTTTCATCTCTCAGTCTTCTAAGAGTCATCAAATGACCTCACTTGAGTGGATGACTATTTTCATACTCCGACCATTTGACGACAACATCCTCGCATGTGTTAGCATACGTGAATCTATGTTTTTCCATTGGGGCCAAAAGGATCTCTCCTATATCTATTTCCCGTGCCTGATACTTGATTATTCTGGTACTTAACTGACGCAACATGGTTTGAGATTTGATTGGGTGTTTCATGAACTGATTCACTTGACATGGCGCCATGTTCGCCACTCTTTCTATCTCTGCATCCCATGATGAGTCTTGTTCGGCATGTAATTTGACTATGTCATGCAAGTAGACAAAGTCATCGGGTGTTCTGAATTCAGGGAGGTCGATATCTCTCATTGCCCGGTTGATCTTGGTCCAACTCTTTTTGCACTCGGCTCATTTCTCTTGGATTTCCGGATGAGTTTCTTGAGCCATTTTTACCCAATATTCAGTCGACTTCTTTATGCGGTCGATGTTGCTTTCCCTTAGTACCTAGATGTCCTGCTCTTCGACATCTTGGCCTTATTGAAATGAGTTGATGTAGTCTATCCTTTTCATGACTTGGTGTTCTTTCTCATACCACCTTTCCATATCCTTGCACGTCGTAAGCACCATGAGGGTATCTTCTTGAAGCTCAAATATCCTTGCAGTGAATAGGTGTTTCTCATCCATAAATTTACTATAGGCCTCCTAGAATTCGCTCCTCGGGAACACCATGACCTGTGTGGTGTCCTGATAATATTTCACCAAATGGCGTAGATGTTCCAATTCCTTCAGCGCAGTGGCCAACTCCTCTTCATCCCTTTTCTCTCTATCCAGGGTGGCATCTGTGATTTCCATCCCTACGTCAATAAGCTCGGATGTCTTGGAATTCTCCGTGTTCAACAACCTTTCCTCTGTGGTGATGAATATGGAGCGATCTAGAGTAATCCTCCTCTTCTTGGTGGTTCTCTTCCTGATAGATTTCCTTTTTCGGTCATAGGAGATAGAATGTATATCAGAAACTTCATCCACGGGTTTGGGAATTTGTCAATCTCCCCAGGTAAGCATATTTCCCAAGCTTTTGATGGTGTATATATGTTCAAGAATGGGTTCTTGAACTTCTTCCATGTGTTCCGAAGGTCCGACCTCTGGTTGTTTCCCATCCGGAGGTTGAGTGTTGGATGAAATTGAAGCATCAGGGATAGGCTCGGTACTTACTTGATAACCGACTGTTGAGATGTCGATTTCCTACAAAGGAACTTATTCCTTTTGTTCACCCGAACTTGGCTCGTCCATCAGACTATCCATTTGGGTCTCTGGTACATAGAGTATCTCAATGTCTAAGACACTTTCAAACTCCTAGTCATTATGTGGAGGGCCCTTAATTTAAGCATCGAGAGTTGGGGAAGATTCCTTCTTGGGCTCATTTTCCTCTGTGATCTGCACAGGAGTCACTAGGGACAACTCCAAACTTTCCTCATCATCATAGATTTTTATCAAGTCATGGAGGGGGTTTGGTGCACCTGCTCTACCTAATGTTCTTTCTATCTTTGGCTGAGCTGAAACGTCCCCTGGTGATCCATCCTATGGAATTGTAACTTTAGGATTATCTAAATTGACGATTTCGTCAATTTGTATTAGCTCAGGGCCACTTGGACCTGCTCGACTTTCATTTGGTTTGTCAGAAGGTTCCCTTGTCATTCCTATGAGGTTCAGGTCATCCTACAACTGATCAATCACTCGCTGCACCTATTCTATCATGAGAAATCCCCTTGCTCGAGAATCCGGTGTCAAAGGAAATCCATTTTTCTGTATCAAAGCCACTAGAGGAACCTTTGTTGCTTATGTCACTCTGATTTATTCCCTGGATCTGAGGGCCTCTTGAGCTGACTATTTTATATTCATTGCTTATTCAACCAAGATCATGGCCCTAAACCTGGTCATTTTTGGGTTGGCCATCCTTTGTACCACCTCATCCCAGTCTTTTCCATTTTCTATGAAGACTCTGTCTTCAAATTTGTTGTGGGTGTACGACCAGCAGGACGACACTTGTGAAGCATGTTGCAAGACCAGGCCCTTTAGATCGTTCTTGCAGAATCAGACCGTATGGAATCTAAACTCAAGTTGGCTCAACCCTTCTTGTTTGGCTTGAGTTGTATCTTTTACTAAGTAGAATCCTACATGGAAACCATAGGGTATGAACGCTTGCTTCTTGTCCTTGACCAGGGTGGCATTGTAACCTTGCAAGATGGTTTGATAGCATATTTATTCTACTACAAGCCAGTCTGGGACATGAGATGGTAGGAGATGTGGTGCTCTGGTTTCCCTGAACACCATGCTGTAGGTGTTTCACTCATCCAAGTACTAGTGACCTACCTTGGATATTATTTTCTTGGTCGCAGCCGATAGTCTCGGGCATTCCTTCTTAAAAAGAATAAATAAATTCATGTGATGAATTCATTGTAGATGAGAGAGTAAGTCTTATTATACATGTTTTCCCATAGCATGTTGAAGTATACGTGGAACGGGAGCTTCCCAACATGCCATCTCAAATTCATGTCGAAGAAGATTTTTCTGGCACACATGACATCGATCAAATATGAAGCCATGTAGAAAGATGGTCTCTCTCCTTCCTTCAGCATATGATCTTGTTGTATACATATGTTCTTTTGTTTAGAAATTATCGCTCCCCAGTTGAAACGCTCCTGGAGATCGCCACTATGTAAGCCAAGGGCATCCATGCCTCTAAAAATATGGAGCATTCCTTCTCTCCATATAATTGACATATGAGAGCCATCAAATAGATGTATGTCTCCCTTAAGTTGGTCGTCCCATACCATCCAGTGCTTCGGTTGGTGAAATTCTTGTCCTCCCTCCACCATAAGGTCATCACCCGGCTAGTGTCATGGCATTCGTAGAACTTCACTACGAAGTATGTATTTAGTCACTCCTCAACATCTCTAATCTTGTAGTATTTCTGAACTTCGACCGATAGGAACACTCTGACACACCCACCATTGTCATCATTGATTAAACATGTATGTGTGTCTGTGTGATCAATGATCCACTTCAGGACTTCAATACAGGGAAAAACAAGGGTTTTGCTTGCCACCATATGTAGGTATGACTATCAGATGTTCGGAAACAACTCGTCGTCGAGCACTCTTACATATGGATCATTGTGTGGGATATATTATGGGTATTCCTCCTAGATGATATTTTTAAAGAGTTCTCCCTAATGTGGGAGTGCCATCTTGGACCCTGTGCTTGCCTCTGTATCTCCAAAGGTCGGAGGCTGAATGGAAACTTTCTTCGTTGTTGTCTTAATGACCGGTTCCAGCCTCAGAGTGTATTCTAATTGTTATGTGGCCTTTAGAGAGGATCCTTCCCCTACCTCTGGTTCTTTCATCTTCGGTGCCCTCGACGATCGTCTCGTGGTTGGATTTCGGTGGCATTGTTCCTGCAACTAAAATAAACTTTCAGATACTGTGTAAAACAAAAACTGGACAAAAAACATATAAATTATAGACAACAAATTCAAAGACTCAGATACATACCTCTAAAGTTTGTTAAAACCTGGTTATTTTGACAATCACGGGATACATCCTTTGATTAGCTCATCTTTCTCCTTTGGATGCTCCGAAATTCTCTTATGCGCAGAATGATTTCATTTACAACAGCTCAAGAGAATTTAAATAGGGAAGAACTTACCATATTGCATCAGCCATTCAATTCGAGTGATGAGTGAAATTTTAACAAATATACCATCAAATATCTACAACTTAAATTGATCGTGGGTTGACGGCGGAGGCGTGGGGGGTGATGTGGTCTATCGGTGATTTTAAATGGATGTTTTGATTGGCGCACAAGGTAGAAATTAATGCAAGATTTGGTATTAATTAGCTCCTTAAATGCTCAAAATCCGATCCTATGTAATGCTAAAACGTCCCATCGTGTCGCTCTCTCAGTGGGTGGATCAGGGATCGGGGATGTGTTATGAAAATTTGTGTTGATGTCCTTCTGAAAAAATCTCTGACGCCAATCAATTTCACTGTACAATGCTGCCATGGAAAAGCTAACTCGGAGGTGTGACTCGGACCCAGGGAACCAAGAATGACTCGAGGTAAAACTAGACCGTATGGTTCTCCAATCAGGTAAAGACACGTGGCGTTGAGGACCGGTGACCTAATTCATGTGTATTAATCGAATTCAAGACTTTCTTTAAGTTATTCATTCTAAAACAAACCTTAGCTTGCCAGTGCCGAAAAAGTATCCAGGGTCAGAGATCGACGGTAAACCTATCAAGTGCTTTCTTCGGGTTAGCTTCCTCAAAAATGTTTGGATGTCGAAAACACATCGGGGATCGGCGATCAGAAATATCCTTTAGCGTGGTCAGAATGTTTGTTGTCATCCGTTTAGTTTTTCACTGATTCTGATAAGCACGTCAAGCATCAGCTATCAACGATATCTTTTCTTTCTTTGTTAACGTATATTCTCCTCATCTTTTACCGATGCTGAAGGGGAATCGGTTATCGACGATATCCTTATGGAAGACTTTGACGTGAACAAAAACTTCCTTTTTTAGATGCCGATGGAGATCAGTGCTCGGTGACTGAGGTTCCCCAAGTGGATATTTTCCTTCTTTGAATTCCTTTCGATGCTAAATCTGAGCACATTAGGTGACGTGTTTTGGCTGTCGATTCTTTATTCAGTTGTTAAGGCCTTTTAATCCATGGGGTCTCACAACTTCAAACAAACATTAATAGGTGATGAGAGTCATGAAAATAAGAAAATACAAAACATTTCTTGAAATGAAGTCGAATCAGACAATGCAAAAGATCAAGTGGTACCCAAAAAAGCAAAAAATTGACAAAGGATTTTTAGGGTGTGTTGAGTGCTCAACACACTGAAGTGGTGAATCCTTGAATGGTACTTCTTTGGAGCTTCAAGGCTCTATAAATTTGTATCTCTGGAGGTCTTTACAAATTCACACTTTAAATCTCTCGAACGTCGAATCCCTGAACCTCCAAGGTTTCTTTAGAAACTACGCACCAGGAGGTGCCATGGGGAAACAATATGGAGATGACATGTGGCCCAATCGATGGGGGACACGTGTCAAGTTCCAATTATCTCAATAGATATGTGAGAATATTGAATCAGGGTGACATGTGGCACATGTAAGTAGGTCCATGTCACCCTAGGTTACGTCATCATACCATGTCTCTCCGATGCTCCAGGACTTCGGTACTCTGGGCTTTAGATGATTCCACAACACAACACAACATATCCTCTTAATGTTGAATCTCTGAACTCCCAAACAAGTGCTCTCTGGTGCTTTGGGACTTCGAGGCTTCGAGATTTCAGGGAACTTCCAAAGATACGTTATTATGCGGACACGTGTTTACAAACATGAACGGTTCAAATCTACTCCAGGGTTTGGAACTTTGGGAGATTTTCTTCCTGACCACAAAAGGACTCGTTTCTCCCAAAGTGTCAAACCTCTAAACTGTCGAACATCGAAACTGAGATCGATGGCTCTTTCTCCTCCTGCAACCAATGATTGGGATCTCCTCTAGAACTCTAGGATTTAATATTTCTCGCAACTGACCACCTCCAAACCCCTGAATTGTCGAATGCTTAAATGCCAAACACTTTCTAATATTTGTACACGTGTCCTCGAACATGAATGGTTCATATTGGCTCCAAACTTTGGGACTTTGGGGAAAACTCTACTTTGTGCAACCACAACCCAATTCTCCCAGAGTGTCAAATTGTTGAACCACTCGAGCATCCAATGGCCTGCCTTATCCCATAGATCTACGGTTGAGATATACTTCGAGACTCCAGGGCTTCGATGATTTTTCCTCCTTTTTTTCAAAGACTTGAAAACTGTCGAAGCAACAAAGTTCGTAGGACTTCAGGGGTTAACAACTGTGTTACTTCTCCAGATATGACAACTGTGTGGTATCTGTCTTTTCTCGAACAAATCCAACAACCCAAATTTAAACTTTGTGGCCCATAACCACAGTTATTTTGGTTTCCTTCCTCTGCTATATTTCTTGAACCATTAAACTTCTTGAGCTTCTGAACATAGTCAAGGTGTTCCCTCAGTGCCCTCCTGATACTCTATAACTTCAATTCTCTGTGAAATTTCGCTAAAATTTCAACTTACACGACCCATCCAAGATCAGTGATGGAAACAAGAGCTTTGATACCAATTTGTAACATTCCCAACCTTCTAGGATGATCCATGCTACTCCATAACACACTCTTACTAAAATCTGAAACCAAATTGTAGCATCCCCGGCTTTAGGCCGTTGGGCTATACCACGTAACCGTTCTTCATTTCTACTGTATATATTTATAAAAATTTAATACAAACATATACATTCTACTAATGCATAGATTCATGTGGAAATAACACTAAGCCTATACATACAACATACACAGGAAATACTCATAATTATAAAGCAATGTACAAATACACAACAAGCAATTGATCACATAATTGATACTTATATTTTTATAGAAGACCACCAACTGCGTGCAGAACTTCCATGAACCTCCCAGCCTTAGACGATGCTGCTCAAATCTCTCAGCAGTGGGTCACCCCCGAGCTGGGACTAAACTCCACCCAGGTAAAGGGATTCCTATCCAGGATGCGGTTACACAGTGAACATGAAGGATTTTTTACCAGGAGCCATATCAAACTACCAGCCTACAACTTCTCATTCCCCACATGCATGTCCCACCCCAGAAAGTGTGCCCCTTCTCTGCTCAACAGTCCTTCAGTTGCTCCACTTCCCTTCCAAGGCTTCAACAACAAGCTGAACAAGAAGTCTTAGAACATTGTAGCTGCAGTTGGGCTTCACCAAGAAATCACTTTCCCAAAAATTATCTCACTTGGAGAGAGTTTCTCACGGGCCTGAAAACCCACCTCTTCAATTCCACGGGCTTGATAACCTGCTTCTTCAATCCAACACTCTAGTCAAATAGGTCTCAACTCAGATGAAGGCAACAACAAAAAATGGATTATGGAACATGTGGTGGCAAAAACCATGCTTAGGTAAGGAACATAGCACTGCACATAACAGGAAAGGCATGGGTGATGATCAACAATAATAGCCTTTGATTTTGGTATAGGAGTTTCTCATAATAGAAAGGTAAAACATTGTCTCGGGTAGGTATGGGTGCACTGTTCATCCCCGGGGGGATACAGTTTAATGCTAATAACATGAAATGTACGGGATCACTGTTGAAGGTGTGTGTGCAGGCTTCAGGGGTGCATAAATGATGTTGAGGTTGAACGATGGAGAGAATGGCTCCATGCATGAATCATTGATTCCGTCCAAGTGGACTACTTTCCCCCACACTTATTTTCATGCACCCTTGATGACACCTGGCTCTCAAGGAGCTCAGATCTCTCCACTTGTAAATCATTCTCTCTTCCATGAGACTTAGGGTAAAATAATTATCCTCATCACAATCATTAGGAATAATATTATGATATTTCTTTTGAGATAATCCTAGGCTCGTATCCCTCCATTTCCCTTCCTAGTGGAGTTTAGTCCCCCATATTCTTTTATCGTGGTCAATTTACACGCAACAATGTATTATATTAATTATATGAGTGTTTACATATACAAAAATAGGCTCACTGGCCTTTTAGCATCTAGTCTCTTCAACCTAATCATTACATAAGCCTCCTGACTTATAATAACCCAGCTCACCAGCCTATAAAACATTTCACATTTACAACCGGGGCTTGGTCTTGGGGTGTTACAATATCATAGAAATAGATTTGGTTAGGAAGCTTCGATTGGATGTTCGTGATCATATTAGCATCTATCCATTGGGATGGGTAAACAAGGATGTAGAGATAAAGGTAAAGAAATAGTGTAATATTAAATTTGTTTGTTGTAAGTGATGATTTTATTGATGAATTGGAATTGGATGTAGTATCTCTTGATGTATGTGGATTAGTGTTTGGAAGACTCTAAATTTATATAAGGGATGAAATATTCATGTGAAGAGACAATTCATATTGACTAAAAAAGGATGGAAAGTCATACATCATCAACACACATAAAGGAAAGTCAAATATATTACTAGTAAGTGTCAACCAAGCCAAGAAATTGATTAGTTCCAGCGAGAAATATTTTTTACTTTTCTTAATAGAAAATCAGATCGAGGATGAGTCAATAAGAGTAAAGACATCCCTGGAGGGGGGTACTAAAGAGAATAAACATCAGTTGTAGGAGTTGATATAGGCATACATAGGATTTTTCTAGGAGCCTAAAGGGATACTACCTAAAAGGGAAGTGGAGCACAAAATACAGTTATTTCTAGACTCCCCATTGTCGAATATTGTGATGTATAGATAGTCCCTTCTGGAAGCAAATGAGGTGAAGAAATAGTTGCAGCAGCTACTAGATTAGGATGTGATTYGACCATGCACCTCACMTTGTGGGTCACCTATCATAATTGTACCAAAGAAGGATGGGACTTGGTGAATGTGTATCAACTACAGAGCATTGAACAATATTACAATAAAAATTTGGTACCCTTTACCCAGGATCAATGATCTATTAGATCAGTTGCAGCATGCAAAATATTTCATCAATTTGGATCTCAAATCGAGATACCACCAAGTATGCTTCAAGAAATAAGACACCTCAAATACTACCTTCAAGAAAAGCAAATGTTTGTTTGAATGGTTGGTCATGCCATTTGGTTTATGTAATCACTAGCTACATTTATGAGACTAATGAATGATGTACTACGCCCATATCTAGATTCGTTTGTTATAGGATATTTGGATGATATACTAATTTATAGCGCTACCTAGGAGGAGAACATATCACATCTCTTCTAGGTGTTAGAGACTCTAAAGAAGCACCATTTTCTAGATAACCTCAATAAATGTGAGTTTTCTTAGCAATATTTGGTGTATTTGAGGTATGTGATCGGTGGAGGGGAGCTCAAGATAGATCTCGCAAAGATGGAGGCCATCATGAAATGGCCAGTTCCTACAAATTTCATTGAAG
>JASDQU010107234.1:172115-183506 GCA_032191745.1 Picea mariana | reverse complement strand
ACCTCCTAGTCTCCTATATATACCAAGGAGACATTTTCATTTTGAATCATCTTGTACTTGAACATTTAAGTGGGGTAAAAGGAGGTTGCCCCCTCGAAGAGGCTTATTATCTGAAATTATCTCTTTTTCAAGGCGTTGAGTACTTTTCTCGAGGTTTTTCTATGCTATATTGATGTTTGGTTCTTAACATGGTTTTAGATGGGGTTAACTCACTAGGACATCGAAGGGTCAGTAGGTAAGAAACGATATCGCGGTACCAGAATGAAGCATAGAACTTCTCTTGAATCTCAATTGTGGGTGGAGGATGTCAAGATGATCTATTTCTAGAAATCCCTCATTTTCTTGTAGCTAATTTATCGCAAGTGCTTTTAGATTTGATTCGGCTAACAATTTGGCCAAACCTCGGCCTTTGAGAATTTTAGTTGGTTTGACTTTCAAGTCGATCTCCTTAATCTTAGCCAACCACCTGCCTCTCCTTCCGTCACTGTCTGGCTTCACCAATATATCTTTAACAGAACTTGACGGCACATAGGCAATGATCTTCGAGTGCAATATGTAGTTTCTAAAAGCCTTGAGAGCTTTTACCATTGCATAAGCTTGTTTTTCCAAAATGTCATATTTCAGCTCAGCGTCCCTGATACTTCTGCAAAAAAATGAAATAGGCCACTCAAAACCTTCATCATTTTTCTATAACAATACAACTGCGATTGTATGTTCAGAGGCAAAAGAGAAAATAAAAACTCTTTTGCGTAATCTGGGCTTGCCAGGACTGGAGCTTCACTTATTACTTTCTTGATTTGTTGAAATGATGCTTTGGCTTCATTTTTCCATTTCACCTCACTGTTGTTTTTAAGCATATCTGTAATTAATTTAACAATTTCGGCAAAGTTAGGGATGAGTCTTCTCAAGAAGTTTATTTTTCCTAAAAAAGACTAAATTTCTTTTACATTTCTAGGAATATTTATGGTATCTATTGCCTCGACCCTTTTGGGATCGATTTTGATCCCATCGCTTGACACGATATGACCCAAGAGTTTACCTTCTTACATTGTGAAATGGGATTTTTTGGGATTAAGTGACAAACCGAATTTGCAACATTTCTCAAAAGTTTGTTTGAGGTGCGTTAGATGTTCTGTATCAGATTTAGAGAAAACAATCAGGTCGTCTAGATAGACAACAATGAACTTATCTCTTTCACCCATGAAAGCGATATCCATGGCTCATTGGAAAGTTTCCCCTACATTCAGTAAACCAAAAGGCATTTTTTCATACATAAAAGTACCCCAAGGGGTAGTGAACACAGTTTTTTCTTTGTCATCTTGGTGTACAACAATCTGATTGTAACCTGAAAACCCATCAATCATGGACATTCTGTTAGGTCCAACTACTTTTTCTAAAACATGATCCAACTTAGGTAATGGATAATTGTCTTTAAGCGAGGATCGAGTCAGGTTTCTAAAATCTACACACAGTTTGATCTCACTGTTTTTCTTTCTCACTGGGACTAAATTGGCTACCCACTCAGAGTATCTCAATGGGACAAAGATTTTAGCATCCAAGAGTTTTTTAACTTCTTTTTGTATTACTGGTAGTAGGACAGGGTTAATCTGCTTGAGTTTTTTCTTAAAAGGTTTGACGCTTGGATTCAAAGGAATTTTATGTTCCATAATTGTAGTGTCATAAGTTCTCAATTCGTCATAATACCAAGCAAAAACATCCTTATATTGTCTAAGTAACTCCAAATACTTTCTTTTGATTTTGGGAGACAGATATTTGGATAATTTCACCAACCTAGGAACTTCTTTGGTACGTACATCACAATCCTCAACCTCCTCTGGCTGAGGCTGTAAGGTGTCTTCAAAGGAATGTCATCATGACTATATAAACTTTCTAAGGGGATCAGACCCTTAGGTATCTAATTATTTTTTAAAACAAGCTTCTGGTGGTTAGCGATTTTATCTTGGAACTTTTGGGGGTCTTCACCTTCCTGCATGATCCAGATGGGGTCATTCTAGTTTTCTTGGTCAACATGCGTTTCAACAAAGTCATCTACTGTCTCTAAAAATTTTCAAAGTTGTTCATCGTCCTCGAAAACTTGCCAATGTTGTATGTTATTCAGTATGGAAGGCCTATGTCTCATTAGTATATGGTATTTACTTTGAAAGTAGTGGGACGTGTGAATGTTGAAGCTGCTTTGGCTAACACATCCGTCTATTGATTTTCTGTTTTGGGAATATAATGAATATTAACAGAGGAGAATTTTTTTTCAATCAGATCCCAAACACAGTTCCGATAAGATCTTAACCTAGGATGTTTGGCCTGGTATTGACGATTTACTTGTTTCACAATTAGCTCTACATTGCTGAAGACTTCCAAGTTTTTAATTTTCATTCTCCTAGCATCTTCCAATCCTAACACTAGGGCTTCATACTCACATACATTGTTTGTATGTTCAGTGTTCCACTGTAATCTATAAGAAAAATTGATAACGAATTTGTCACTAGGTTCCACAAAAAGCACCCTAACTCCGGCCCCAAAATAAGACAAGGCATCATCAAAAAACATTTTCTAGACACCAGTGTTATATACATCATGTTTTACTTTTTATTTTTCTTTTTTATTTTCTGTAAAAATTTCTTGTATACATTCATCAATATTGTCATCGATAGATAAAATACAATTGCCTAAATCTTGATTAGCTTTATAAACAGGGTAGTTGTTTTGGTTGTGTGGGTCACTTACCATGAATGCTAACCTGGTTTCTCTGTACAAATGCGTGAACTTTCCTCCAAATAATGGAATCGTGGCGTACATCATGTCGAGTTGGAGGGATCCTCCAATTTTAGCACCCCAAGACCTTGATAAGAGAATATTGTACTTCGGGGGTATATCAATGGTGACCACATCCATTAGAACACCTTTCGTGGGTATCTGTGCAAGATTTATGACTAAATACTTTATCATTCCTATACACTTAACCTTTCTTGAATCGAAAGAATATAAATCTCCATAAGGTCTAGTAATTTCAAGACCGATTCTCTCCATAATGGCTTTAAGCATTACATTGTGAGAGGCTCCAAAATCTAACATGCAATTATGGAGTAAGTGGTCGTGCACAGTTAGAGTGATATAGAAAGGGGCAACGATGTCTGTGGCACCATCGAAATGTGGGCCAAAAATTATGTTAGTCTTCTCATCTTCTAAATTTATAACATCGGCCCGACTTTTGTTTCCTGTAAATTAGATTTTTTTCCAGTTCGACAAGAGGTAAAGGGATTTTGATTTTATTTATTTCATTTTCCAGATTAAAACTTCCTATGGTTTTGTCTATCTCTATGGTTTGGGTTTCTAACCCCTTCTTCTCAGTTTTACTTTGTTGTGAGGTTTTAGTTTCAATTACAGGGACCTCTGTTTTCTGCGCATTTGTGACTAATGTTTCTGCTGACTTTGTCTTGGTAGGGTGTGTGTCAGCTGTTCTAGTTTTTATAGTTTGTTTCTCAGCATTTTTTGAAACTGACTCATCCATTTCACCCCTCGACAAAATATTTTTCACTGGCGGAGTTGTGAGGCTCTTGTTTCTAGGCCTTAAATTGTATTTTTGGTGGAGTTCGGCCATTATATCGTCTGCAATTTCTTGATCGATTGAATCTTCAATAATATCACTGTTTTTGTTATTTTGGGATCTATCTTTCGTGGTTGCAAATTTTTCGTAATCTTGCCTCGTTAAAAAAGGTTCTAGGCAGTCGTCGCCAAGATTATTGATGTCTTCTTCTAGTTCCTCAAAATATTCTGCATCTTCTCCTCCTATAAAGCTTTCTCTTTTAAAAGGAATTTAGATTTTTTGATCTTCATTCTTAATTTGTCTTGGTGGATTTTGAGTGTTAGGATTCCTTTTGAAATCCTTTATGGGAAAGTGCTCATTCTTCGCTTGATCTAGCTCTATTCTTGAGATCTTATTTGAGATCTCTTTGATTATTCTCGCCATGTCATCTATTTTGTCTTTCGAAGATCTTCCTGATCCAGACGGTCACCCTTGATCTCTATATCTTTTGGTTTCTTTGTTTCCAGTTTCAATTTTTTTTTTCAATTTTCTTGATGCCATCATGTTTGACTCGATCTCTAAGGCATCATCTTGCATCTTAGTGAGGTCTACTGATCTCCTCTCCCTCAATAATAGGGCGAAATCAGGGTCAAAAGCCCCAACGAAGGTTACTTTCACTGCAGGTTGGGAGGGTTTGACCTCGGCTGGGATCTTATTATACAATTTATTGAACCTCTAAGTGAACTCGAGGATTGATTCAGATTGTTTCTTTCTTAGAGCCCCAAATTTAGTTAGATAATAGAGATGGTCTTTCCTTTCCCCCCACTATCTAATAAAGACATTTTCAAGTTCCTCATAAGATGGTATAGATCTTGCTGCTAGGCCTCGGAACCAGGTTCTTACCTATCCTTTAAAATTTTGAACCAAGAGTCTCGAATAGACATATTCGTGTTCGAGTCCAAGGATATTGGCAAATTGGTCAAATAAATTGATGTGTTTGGCTGCAGTTAAATCACCCTCTCCTGTGAATTTCGAAAGATTCTTCATGTAGTTTTCAGGTAAGTCATGTAAGGGAGCTGGGAGGATCAAAGGGGCATATCTGGTATCCACCTTTGAAAAGATTCTAGGGGGTGGTACTTGGCCGCCTGCTCCTCCTCCGCCAGCCCAACCTCTAGTAGCACCTCCTCCGGATGCAACCATTGATGATTTAGAGGTTGTTTCTTGGAAATTATGAAGAAGGGTTTCGAGAAATTGGTTATCGAGAGATAGGAAAATTGAGGAAGGGGAACTAGGGAAAAGTGGACTAGTTTCTTCGGACTCACAGGGTGAATATAAAGGAGAATCAACAAAAGTTGTGTCTAGAAGAATAGGGTGGCCGTAGAAGTTATGAGGGATAGGAAAATGAGATTTGCGAAGTGATGATGTGTCAATTAAGGCAGGAAGTGACGTGGATCTTTTACCTCTGTTGGTGAAAGAAACGATTGGGAAAATCTCAGTTTTAAAATTAGGCGAGACCAAACCAGGCTCAAAGTTCATAATCTTATTGGTAGGTAATCCCCTGTAATATGGTGGGGTAAATATCTCTAGTGTTCTGCTCTGTAATTTTAGGTTGATAAAATCTATTTGTCAATGATACAATATTTTTAAGATATCTTCTTGATTTTAAAATTTTTTCTGTATCTAGAACTGGCGAAGTCTGTTTGTCGTTTGGGTTTCTTTTGGTATTCTTTCATTTAAAAGCCAGTTTATTTATCGTGGATTCACCAAGTGAAAGATAAGGGTATCCTTATAAGGTTTTCGATCTTTGTTCACTATCAAAGATAGAAAGTGTCAATGTCGTTCTTCCCAGGGAAATGCTTCGTTTCTTCATTCCCCGACAACAATGCCAAAAAGATGTTGTTTTGTGTTTGTACTTTATGGCTCTAAAGTACATCGTCAAGGCATTCAGAAAGAAAGAGAGGGCTAAGGATAAAAATTTAGTTATACAAAAAGGGTTATTGTTGGTTCCTTAACAATCTCTGTCTAGCTTCCCAGTTTTCTTGGATGCTAATGTCTCTTTCAATAACTGCCCATGAGCGCTCTAACTCAACCTGGTTGTTTGTTGTCTGTAAAATGGTGTTAAATAAATTCAAAGAAATGCTTGTTTGATCCGATAGTCCAAGTTCGATATTAGGTTGTCTCGTGACTGGGACAATCATGGGTGAAAATGATAGAAAGGGTAGAATATGTGTTTTCTTTAAGAGTTCGCTATTTCTGCTTCAAAACATGTAAAAAGAACTCGAAAAACCTTGAATTAATAGTGTGATGAAATCAAAGGCTGTTTCTGGTATCTGAGTTAAATTTTGAAAGAGGGGAGATGCATGAAGTGAAAAGAAAACATAAAGCTGTCGAACAGAGTGAGGCATCAATTAAAGAGGAATCTCACTTTGTTGACAGGAGAAGAAAATAATCAGGAAAAACTCATAATGAAGCATATGTTATTGAAATTTAAAACATTTACAGGTCTTATATCTGCTGATAGCTGATATAGAGGAAAAGATGTAAACAATTAAATTGCAAGAATAATTGTTCACCACAGTAGAGGTTGTACTAAATTGTAGTTAAGCATTCATTAAAGATATATATGAAAAATATGAAAACAATAGAGAAATACATAACTCAAATTGGTCCAGATCTGGAATCTTCAATCCGTTTTTTGTATTTATTCAAAAATATCTTCAAATTCTTCCTTACAATGCGCCCTGAAAAATCCCAGGTTTAGTATCGTGAAATTAAATTTATACCAGACCCCTGATGTTTATTAGTTGGTGATCTCTTAACTCCTAGGGACAAACGGTTACAAGAATTGCAAAACCCCAACTGTTTACATGATTACCATTTACTTTCCTATCATTTTGATAATATAAGTTTTCAAAATGATACTTCATTGTTTTACTGAAGTATCTACTTCTTGTGACTTGATACATTGAGTACATTTTTCAAGAAGATGTACGAAATTTCTGGGAGACTTTGGAAGATCCTTTGCTTCAAATAAATAGAATTTTAACTGAGTTTCTGGAAGCCAATATTCAATTTCCTTACTAGAAAATGTGATTGCTTTCAACTTTAAGTGGGGCTTCACTAGCCACCTGTCTATTAGAATAACGTCCATTTCCTTTAACAGTGAAATTTTCATTTGAAATTTGTTCAAACCCTCTTTGAAATTCAACTGATGTCTTACAATGTTTATCTGTCCTAATTGACCAATGCAATTGTCTCTTCCAATACCTAATGATTCCTTGTCCAATGATTCAAATATTCTTTCACAATCATCTTTGATTTCTTTGACTATTTTCTTATATTTTGCTATGTTTTTTTCCCATACCTTGAGCATGATGTCGCCTCTAATCTGCTCTGTGAAAGAGAGCTTTAGAATTTTCAATACTTCTTTGTTTTTAGAACATACAACTGACTTTTGGAAAGTGGTCTTCGCTGCTTTAGCTTCTTTTTCTTTAAAAATAACATTATCAAAAGCATTGCTTGTTTCTTGAAAATAATTATGAAAAATCTCTACTTGGGAGATTACTTTTTGTTGCTCAAATTCTACCTTCGCATGTATTTCCAGTGATTGGTCTTGAAAAACTTTCAGGTCTATAACCTGGCCTTTTATTGAATTCAATTTAACCTGTAGTTGTCTTACCAATTCTTCTTGTCGAATAACTTGTATTTGGCTTGTCTGCATCTTTTCGTTCATCTCATCTAAACTTGACTTAAGCGATTTAATTTCTTGCTTGTTAGGAGCTGTGGCCTGCTCTAGACCTTTATTTATTTCTTCTTTGATACTTTTCTCGATATCTTTTAGTTGATCTTGTAACTGGGTTATCCTCTGGTTACTCTGTTCCAACCTTGCTCTCATATTGTTAACAATGAATAGATTTGTTGTTGCCAGTGCTCCCATGGAGCATGCCACCTCTGTAACGAAATATCCCTCTTCCAAGTTTTTCCCATCCACTAGCACCCTGTGTTTCTTCACCATACCACCTTCTCTCATATACATATCCTATTTTAATACAACCTTCCTCTTTTTACTGAAGAAGTAATCAGAGGGAGTAATTTCATCTCTGGAGATAGGGTCGAGGTCGCTAGCATATATGACTCCTACCTGAGGGAAACCAAAAGTAGATTATAAAGGGGTCAGGGAAGTGATGGGGTTTCCCAAATCTATGGGTTTTGTTTCATTTGTTTTCTTGGGAGTATCAATATGAAGAGTAGATGACATAGGAGGGGGAGATTGACTAGACTCGAGAGGTGTCTCAGACCCTTTTTCTGTTTCTGCTCCTGGATTCTCACTCTGTGGGACTTCTTTATTTTGTGAAGATCCTTCGACCTCCTGTGTGTTTTCTTCAGTGTTTTATTTATTCTGTGCTTTTTGTCCGAAGCCTGGGGGAATTTTTTCTTGTTCTGGAGGGGGCGTTGTTGCTTTTCCCTACAATACTTTGGGAAAACTACTTCGTCTGTGTCTCTGGAAGGCTAGAAGGCTGATTTGCAAGTCAAATGATAACGTCTAAACCCTTCCTAACACCTCTTCGTAGGTTTTGACCCCTTTGAAAATGTCATCGCGAGGGGATTCCTCATGTTCAAACGCTTTCATGCCATAGTGATCCATGTGGCTCCCCACTGTTTGATAAGGGTCTTGTTTCCTATGCTCGAGATTCACCAACTTGACCTCCTCAAGAGCTACAACTTCAACTTTGGAATGACCCAGGTTGAGTAACGAAAACCTTCCAATCTGTAAGGGAAAGATTGGGCAAAATTTCTTTTGAGTTGTCCTCATCTCTATCCCATTACTGCCTATTATTATCTAGTGAGCTACCTCCCTGCATACCAGTCTATCAAGGAGGAATTTGCGAAGTGCATGAGGAGGGATAGAACATCCGAAAACCATGATATAGGAGAAATTGTCCTCAATAAACCAATCGACAATTACCTTGAGATTTCCTATGATTGACTCTGATATACGTGGGGGGGGGGGNTTCAGGGAAAGCTGGGTTCCAACTCCAATTCATCAGAGGGAATAGAGTTGTGAAACATATAGCGTCCATGATGTATGTTGACATGTAAAAATCTATTGGTCTACCATTGGACCTCGCGATTTGATACTCCATAACCTCCTTAGCTAGGTTGTCTGATAAGATTTTGTTCCAATTGAAGCTATAGCCTTCAGCTGCTTCATGTAAAATGGGCACCCATTCTGCAGAAAAATGGGTAGGAATTTTCTTTCCGAAAAGTATACATAACATCATAGCCACATAAACCATGTACTCATTCAAAGAGGTTGTGTCATAAATGTTATGGGTATCGGCCATGAATTTTGGTGGCTGTCTCCACCAGTCTCTGATTATGTCAGGGTATGTTTGGTCTGCCTCTGTGCATTCTTTCCTTTCAAATTTGCTTACGAATTCTTTGTTATAAATATATTTATAAGTGGGAGATAGTTTGTACATTACTTTTATATGCTCCAATCTGAAAGAGCTGATGATGACCCCTTGACTGTCCAAAATGCTTCTTGTCTGCACGTCTGTCCTCTCTAAATCCCAACTGATCATATCATTGTATTTCATGAGTTGTGGGCACGTAGCCACTTTGTGAAGTTTGGACTCTGCTATGTCCCACAGTTTGTTTTCAGAATCGTCGAGAAAATTTTTGATTTCATAGTCCAGGGTTTCAAAAATTTGCCTCTAGGATTTTATGGAGTCAATGGCATGCGGTGTAGTATCAGACACGACATCTCTTTCTGGGCTAGAGATTTCAACTGCTTCTTTACTTTTCTTAGGTGCCTTTCTAGGTGCCATAATGTTTGTGTTTAAGATGAATTCCTGTCGTAGAAACAAATGTGTAAGCTTGTTGAATGCGATTTACTTCTGAATTCAAATGATAAAAATGAAATTCGAAAAATAAACTAATCCTCTATTAACCTTTAACTCTTCTTATGATGGGCGTACTGAGACAGGTGGTAAAAATTTAATGTCCTAATGGGGAAGATATGCCCAGAGATATGCAGTTAAGTCAAAAATATCTCTATTCGTTCATTGCAAATATTACCGTATATTGGTGATTTCAAACTAGAGCTTTAAAAGGACTGCTTTCACTAAATCCTGAAATGCGAAATGTGAAAAGTCGTTTTAATCCTTATTAATCCCATTTTAAATTAACTTAAACTCATCTTAAACTTTATTAAAAAAAATCATGATTTCGCATTTCAGCATTTCGGGGATCCTGTACCCATGAGGCATGTCATAAGCAAACCCCGAATCGAAAAATCATGATGGGATTAGTTTAGACGCTGATTACTTATATTAACACTTTAATCATTTAAGATTAGTAATTAACTTCTTCCTTTCGAAAAATCAGGGACCGAGAGTTCAAGGGTTAGTGCTTTGACAACACTTTGATACAAAGAAACCCGAAATGCGAAAGATTAAGTTGTTGATCATGTTTAAGAGTTTAATTAATCACAATTAGAGGATACTTTGTGAAACGCACGTCGGGGTTTATAGCACCTACTTTTTTCTTCTTTTATTTTATTTATTACTTTAATATAAGTCCATTTCAGGATTTCGGCACCAGGAAATTTGGAGTTGTTCATTAGGAAAACATGCCTTGTGAAATGTCGAATCCCGAAATGCGAAAAATCAAAGATTTTTGACTTATTTTAAGATTAAGTGTGGCTCCATGACTAGGAAAAAGCGACGCTTCAGGTTTAAAGGGTAAAACATTAAAGTTCATGTCAACATATTGCATCAGATAAAATTGACTAACTTTTTTAAAGGATTAACTTTGCCTATCTTAGAAAGATTTTTAAACTCTTTCAAGGATATATGATGGAGATAAATGTACATGGCAGAATCATTGTCAAGATTTCTAGAGGGCTCAAAGGGGAGTAAGGCACAAGACTTGCTAGTTGCATTTTTTTAAACATTCATGGTATAAGTTATGGAGGAAACAATGGGTTTGGACATTGATCCCCACCCGTGATGAGATAGATTTGGCAGATTCTAGTCCACTGAGTAGTTGAAGGGAAAGAAGTAAGTGTTAATGCATGAAAATGTTGAGCTATTGGTGGATACTGCATAGAGGGAACTACATTGGATGCAAAGTGATGAGATGATGGTGAACTAAATTGTATACTTAATTCATAGAATTGTGATGTTGTAATATAGGTGGTATAGGCTTTTGTTCTTGTTCTTGCTCTGTTGATGGTAGGAGTTTCTTTGTGAATCTAATGACCATTTAGGATATTTTTGAGCAGATGTTTGTGAAAATAAAGAACTGTAGGCAAAGTTAGTTTATAATTATATATTAATAGAAAAGAAAGAGCCACATAAATTATATAGATAGTTTCAATGTCAGACTTCCTTGGAAGCCCAAAACTGTAATATCTTGTGCAAACAATCATACATCCCCACATAGGTTGAAAAGAAAGAGCCACATTATCTCGCTCCTTTGGATTGATACAATGCCGCAACATATTGAAGAAACATAACACAACTAAACTTGATACTAAAATTGTATTTTATCATGTACGTAGAAAAATAGTCCCACTTTCATACTTTCAAAGTATAACATGGAAAAAGACCACATTTAGGAGGATGGTTAACCCTTATTCATTAGAGAATGAAAATTTAATTTTCCTTTAAAATATTTTACTTTTGCAACAAATAGATTTTTCCATCACATTCTTGCATATGACTTGAAAATGTATTGATGTTTAAAATAAAATAAAGGGAATCCAATGGGGCGTTCGTTCAATGGTGAGATTGATAAAGATTCTTGTCATATACTAGGTTGCATTCCTACTAATATTCTTCCCT
>JASDQU010107234.1:159132-172015 GCA_032191745.1 Picea mariana | reverse complement strand
ATAATGAAAAAACTTACTGAAAGAAATGAAACTATACAGTAAGCGTGAAAGCAAACTGGTATGTACAATGAGAGTTCAGAAATACATTACTGCATAAAGTGTTTAAGGTGCCGCTCATTTACAGGGGCGTTGAGAATGTTTCCATCGAGATTTTCTAATAAAAAGGCATTTTTGCCCTCAGAAGCCAAAATCTTATATGGGCCAGACCAGATTGGATCAAACTTGCCATGTTTACCAATGTCTTCTCTCCTGGCTTCCCATTTCAGGACCAGATCACCAGGGAGGAAATCTCTATCTTTATATTTTTGATCAAATAAGGCCTTCATGTTATCCTGATATCTCTGTAATCTCTCATTCACTTCAACCCGATTTTGTTGAACTTCAACTAGCTGGTTTATCCTCCTAGTAACGTCGTTGGGTTCTCATTTGAATTTTTCCAAAGTTTCATCACGGGTAGAGGAAGATTTATTGGTAAAATGATGTTGGTACCATATACCATCCGAAAAGGGGAAATCCCAATTGATCTTTTGGTACTTATCCTATTAGACCATAGAACATATTTTAAATATATATGCCATGCTTTCTTATTTTCAGTCAAAACCTTATTTATTAGAGTAATCAGAATCTTATTAGATGACTCAGCTAAACCATTACCCTGTGGATAGTAAGTTGTTGAGTGTCCTAATATGATGTTGTATTTTTGGCAGAAGCTTAACATGGCCAATGAATTAAATGCTGGGGCATTATCAGTGACTATCTTTTGGGGACAGCCAAACCTGGATACAATATTTTCTTCTAGGAAATTGATTACTATTGAGTCGGTTGCATTTCTTGTGGGAATGGCTTCCACCCATTTAGTGAAATAGTCGGTTGCAGTTAGAATACACTTGTGTTGTGCGCTGGAATGTGGGTGAATTTCTCCAATGAAATCAAGACCCCATTGTTGAAATGGAGCTTTGGTTTTAATCGGAACTAAAGGCAAGGCTGGGTCTTTCTGTTTGCATGTAAACATCTGACAAGGAGTACAAGTTCGGACTTTAGTGTTTACATTTGTGAATAATTTAGGCCAGTAATACCCGACTCTTAAGATTTTATAAGCCTTTGCCCGCCAAGCATGGTGTCTGTTGCACACTCCCTCATGGAATTCATATATAATCCTTTCTGTTGCGTTCTCGACTAAGCATCTCAGCAAGAAACCCAATGGGTCTTTCCAATACAATTTACTATCTATGATACAATATTTTACAGCGTGTAACTTCAGTGTCTTGGTTTTAGATGGGGTTAACTCACTAGGACATCGAAGGGTCAGTTGGTAAGAAATGATATCACGATACCAGAATGAAGCAGAGAACTTGTCTTGAATCTCAATTGTGGGTAGAGTGACGTCAAACTCATCTATTTCTAGAAATCTCTCATTTTCTTGTAGTTGATTTATCCCAAGTGATTTTAGATTTGATTCAACTAACAATTTGGCCAAACCCTGGCCTTTGATAATTTTAGCTGGTTTGACTTCCAAGTCGAACTCCTGAATCTTAGCCAGCCACCTGCCTCTCCTTCCGTTGCTGTCTGGTTGCACCAATATATCTTTAACAGAACTTGACGGCACATAGGCAATGATCTTCGAGTGCAATACGTAGGTTCTGAAAGCCTTGAGAGATTTTACCATTGCATAAGCTTGTTTTTCCAAAATGTCATATTTCAGCTCAACGTCCCTAAGACTTTTGCTAAAAAATGCAATAGGCCGCTCAAAACCTTCATCATTTTTCTGTAACAATACAACTGCGATTGTATGTTCAGAGGAAAAAGAGAAAATAAAAAACTCTTTTGTGTAATCTGGGCTTGCCAGGACTGGAGCTTCGCTTATTACTTTCTTGATTCATTGAAATGACGCTTTGGCTTCGTTTGTCCATTTCACCTCGCTGTTCTTTTTAAGCGTATCTGTAATTAATTTAACAATTTCGACAAAGTTAGGGATGAATCTTCTCAAGAAGTTTATTTTTCCTAAAAAAGACTGAATTTCTTTTACATTTCTAGGAATATTTATGGTATCTATCGCCTCGACCCTTTTGGGATCGATTTTGATCCCATCTCTTGACACGATATGACCCAAGAGTTTACCTTCTTGCATTGCGAAATGGTATTTTTTGGGATTAAGTGACAAACCGAATTTGCGACATTTCTCAAAAGGTTGTTTGAGGTGCGTTAGATGTTTTGCATCAGATTTAGAGAAAACAGTTAGGTCATCTAGATAGATAACACCGAACTTATCTCTTTCACCCACAAAAGAGATATCCATGGCTCGTTGGAAAGTTGCCCCTGCATTCATTAAACCAAAAGGCATTTTGTCATACATAAAAGTACCCCAAGGGGTAGTGAACACAGTTTTTTCTTTGTCATCTTGGTGTACAACAATCTGATTGTAACCTAAAAAACCATCAATCATGGACATTCTGTTAGCTCCGACTACTTTTTCTAAAACATGATCCATCTTAGGTAATGGATAATTGTCTTTAAGAAAGGATTGATTTAGGTGTCTAAAATCTACACACAGTCTGATCTCACCATTTTTCTTTCTCACTGGGACTAAATTAGCTACCCACTCAGAGTATCTTAGTGGGACAATGATTTTAGCATCCAAGAGTTTTTTAACTTCTTTTTCTATTACTGGTAGTAGGATGGGGTTAATCTGCCTGAGTTTTTTCTTAAAATGTTTGACGCCTGGCTTCAAGGGAATTTTATGTTCCATAATGGTAGTGTCATAAGTTCTCAATTCGTCATAATACCAAGAAAAAATGTCCTTATATTGTCTAAGTAACTCCGCATACTTTCTTTTGATTTCGGGAGACAGATATTTGGATAATTTCACCAACCTAGGAACTTCTTTGGTACCTACATCGCAATCCTCGACCTCCTTTGGCTGAGGCTGTAAGGTAGTCTTCAAAGGAATGTCATCATGACTAAATAGCCTTTCTAAGGGGATCATACCCTTAGGTATCTAATTATTTTTTAAAACAAGCATCCAGTGGTTAGCGATTTTACTTGGAACTTTTGGGGGTCTTCGCCTTCCTGCATGATCCAGATAGGGTCATTCTGGTTTTCTTAGTCAGCATGCATTTCAGGAAAGTCATCTATTGTCTCTAAAAATTTCTGAAGTTGTTCATCGTCCTCAAAAACTTGCCAATGTTGTATGTTATTCGGTATGGAAGGCCTATGTCTCATTAGTATATGGTATTTTAATTTGAAAGCAGTGGGAGGTGTGAACGTTGAAGCTGCTTTGGCTAACGCATCCGCCTGCTGATTTTCTGTTTTGGGAATATAATGAATATTAACAGAGGAGAAAAAGTTTTCGATCAGATCCCAAAAACAGTTCTGATAAGATCTTAATCTAGGATGTTTGTCCTGGTATTGACGATTTACTTGTTTCACGATTAGCTCTGTATCGCTGAAGACTTCCAAGTTTTTAATTTTCATCTCCTAGCATCTTCCAATCCTAACACTAGGGATTCATACTCGCATACATTGTTTGTATGTTCAATGTTCCACTGTAATCTATAAGAGAAAGGGATAACGAATTTGTCACTAGGTGCCACAAAAATCACCCCAGCTTCCGCCCCAAAATAAGACGAGGCACTATCAAAAAACATTTTCCAGACACCAATGTTATATACATCCTGTTTTACTTTTTATTTTTCTTTTTTTGTTTTCTGTACAACTTTCTTGTATACATACATCAATATCGTCATCGATAGATAAAATACAATTGCCTAAATATTGATTAGCATTATAAACAGAGTAGTTGTTTTGGTTGTGTGGGTCACTTACCGTGAATGCTAACCTGGTTTCTCTATACAAACGCGTGAACTGTCCTCCAAAGACTAGGATCGTGGCATATGTCATGTCGAGTTGGAGGGATCCTCCAAGTTTAGCACCCTGATACCTTGATAAGAGCATATTGTACTTCGAGGGTATATCAACGATGACCACATCCATTAGAACGCCTTTCACGGGTATCTGTGCAAGATTTATGACTAAATACTTTATCATGCCTATACACTTAACCTTTCTTGAATCGAAAGAATATAAATCTCCATAAGGTCTGGTAATTTCAAGACCAAGTCTCTCCATAATGGCTTTAGGCATTACATTGTGAGAGGCTCCAGAATCTAACATGAAATTATGGAGTAAGTGGTCGTGCACAGTTAGAGTGGTATAGAAAGGGGCGACGATGTCTGTGGCACCGTCGAAATGTGGGCCAAAAATTATGTTAGGCTTGTCATCTTCTAAATTTATAACATCGGCCTGACTTTCGTTTTCTGAAAAACTAATTAATTTAGCGATTTGTTTCCTGTAAATCGAATTTTTTTCCAGTTTGACAAGAGGTAAAGGGATTTTGATTTTATTTATTTCATTTTCCAGATTAAAACTTCCTATGGTTTTGTCGATCTCTATGGTTTGGGTTTCTAACCCTTTCTTCTCAGTTTTCCTTTATTGTGAGGTTTTAGTTTCAATTACAGGGACCTCCATTTTCTACACATTCATGACTGATGTTTCTGCTGACTTTGTCTTGGTAGGGTGTGTGTCAGCGGTTCTGGTTTTTATAGTTTGTTTCTCAGCGTTTTTTGAAACTGACTCATTTGTTTCACCCCTCGGTAAAATATTTTTCACTAGGGGAGTTGCGAGGCTCTTGTTTCTAGGCCTTAGATTGTATTTTTGGTGGAGTTCGGCCATTATATCGTCTGCAATTTCCTGATAGGTTGAATCTTCAATAATATCATTGTTTTTGTTATTTTGGGATCTATCTTTCGTGGTTGCAAATTTTTTGTAATCTTTCCTTGTTAAAAAAGGTTGTAGGTAGTCGTCGCCAAGATTATTGATGTCTTCTTCTAGTTCCTCAAAATATTCTGCATCTTCTCCTCCTATAAATCTTTCACTTTTAAAAGGAATTTGGATTTTTTGATCCTCATTCTTAATTTGTCTTGGTGGATTTTGAGGGTTAGGATTCCTTTTGAAATCCTTTCTGGGAAAGTGCTCATTCTTTGCTTGATCTAGCTCTATTATTGGGATCTTATTTGAGAGCTCTTTGATTATTCTCGCCATGTCATCTATTTTTTCTTTCGAAGATCTTCCTGATCCGGATGGTCCCCCTTGATCTCTATATCTTTTGGTTTCTTTGTTTCCAGTTTCAAATTTGGTTTTCAATTTTCCTGATGCCATCATGTTTGAATCGATCTCTAAGGCATCATCTTGCATCTTGGTGAGGTATACTGATCTCCTCTCCCTCAATAACAGTGCGAAATCAGGGTTGAAATCCCCAACAAAGGTTACTTTTGCTGCAGGTTGGGAGGGTTTGACCTCGACTGGGATCTTATTATACAATTTATTGAACCTCTGAGTGAACTCGAGGACTGATTCAAATTGTTTCTTTCTTAGAGCCCCAAATTTAGTTAGATAATAGAGATGGTCTTTCCTTTCCCCCCACTATCTAATAAAGGCATTTTCAAGTTCCTCATAAGATAGTATAGATCCTACTTCTAGGCCTCAGAACTAGGTTCTTACCTATCCTTCAAAAGTTTGAACCAAGAGTCTCAAATAGACATATTCGTGTTCGAGTCCAAGGATATCGACAAATTGGTAAAATAAATTGATGTGTTCGGCTGCAGTTAAATCACCCTCTCCTGTGAATTTGGAAAGATTCTTCATGTAGTTTTCAGGTAAGTTATGTAGGGGAACTGGGAGGATCAAAGGGGCATATCTAGTATCCACCTTTGCAAAGATTCTAGGGGGTGGTACTTGGCTGTCTGCTCCTCCTCTGCCATCCCCACCTCTAACAGCACCTCCTCCGGCCGCAACCATTGATGATTTAGAGGTTGTTGCTTGGAAATTATGAAGAAGGCTTTTGGGAAATTGGTTATCGAGAGACAGAAAACTTGAGAAAGGGGAACTAGGGAAAAGTGGACTAGTTTCTTTGGACTCACAGGGTGAATATAAAGGAGAATCAAGAAAAGTTGTGTCGAGAAGAATAGGGTGGCCGTAGGAGTTTTGGGGGATAGGAAAATGAGCTTCGTGAAGTGATGATGTGTCAATTAAGGCGGGAAGTGACGTGGATCTTTTACCTCTGTTGGTGAAAGAAACGATTGGTAAAATCTCAGTTTTAAAATCAGGCGAGACCAAACCAGGCTCAAAGGTTGTAATCTTATTGGTAGGTAATCCCCCATAATAGGGTGGGGTATTCGATCATTCAAAAAGATCTCTAGTGTTCTGCTCTGTAATTTTAGGTTGATAAAATCTATTTGTCGATGATACAGTCTTTTTAAGATATCTTCTTGATTTTAAAATTTTTTCTGTATCTAGAACTGGCGAAGTTTGTCTGTCATCTGGGTTTCCTCTCATATTCTTTCGGTTAAAAGCCAATTTATTTATCGTGGAGTCGCCAAGTGAAATGTAAGGGTATCCTTATAAGGTTTTCGATCTTTTTTCACTATCAAATATAGAAAGTGTCAATGTTGTTCTTCCCAGGGAAATGCTTCGTTTCTTCGTTCCCCGACAATGACGCCAAAAAGATGTTGTTCCTGAGTTTGTACTTTAAGGCTCTAAAGTACACCGTCAAGGAATCCAGAAAGAAAGAGAGGGCTAAGGATAAAAATGTAGTTATATGAAAAGGGTTATTGTTGGTTCCTTAATAGTCTTTGTCTAGCTTCCCAGTTTTCCTGGATGCTAATGTCTCTTTCAATAACCGCCCATGAGCGCTCTAACTCAACTCGGTTGTTTGTTGTCTGTAAAATGGTGTTAAATAAATTCAAAGCAATGCTCGTTTGATCCGATAGTCCAGGTTTGATATTAGGTTGTCTCGTGTCTGGGATAGTCATGGGTGAAAAGGATGGACAGGGTAAAATATGTGTTTTCTTTAAGAGTTCGTTATTTCTTCTTCAAAACATGTAAAAAGAACTCGAAAAACCTTGAATTAATAGTGTGACGAAATCAAATGCCATTTCTAGTATCTGAGTTAAATTTTGAAAAAGGGGAGATGCATGAAGTGAAAACAAAACATAAAGCCGTCGAACAGGGTGAGGCATCAATTAAAGAGGAATCTCACTTTGTTGACAGGAGAAGAAAATAATCAGGAAAAAATCATAATGAGGCATATGATATTGAAATTTAAAACATTTGCAGGTCTTATATCTGCTGATAGCCGATACAGAGGAAAAGCTGTAAATGATTAAATTGCAAGAATAACTATTCACCACAGTAGAGGTTGTACTAAATTGTAGTTAAGAATTCATTAAAGATATATATGAAAAATATGAAAACAACAGAGAAACACATAACTCAAATTGGACCATATCTGGAATCTTCAATCCATTTTTTGTATTTATTCAAAAATATCTTCAAATTCTTCCTTACAATACGCCCCGAAAAAGCCCGGGTTCAGAATCCTAAAATTAAATTTATACCAGACCCCTGATGATTGTTGGTTGGTGATCTCCTAACTCCTAGGGACAAACGATTACAAGAATTTCAAACCCCAACCGTTTACATGATTACCATTTACTTTCCTATCATTTTGATAATATAAGTTTTCAAAATGATACTTCATTGTTTTACTGAAGTATCTCCTTCTTTTGACTTGATATATTGAATACATTTTTCAAGAAGATGTACAAAATTTCTGGGAGACTCTGGAAGATCCTTTGCTTCAAATAAATAGAATTTTATCTGAGTTTCTGGAAGCCGATCTTCAATTTCCTTACCAGCAAACATGATTGATTGCAACTTTAAGTGGGGCTTCACTAGCCACCTATCTATTAGAGGAACATCCATTTCCTTTAACTGTGAAATTTCCATTTGAAATTTGTTCAAACCCTCTTTGAAATTCAACCGGTGTCTTACAATGTTTATCTGTCCTAATTGCCCAATGCAATTGTCTCTTCCAATACCTAATGATTCCTTGTCAATGAATCAAAGATTCTTTCACAATCATATTTGATTTCTTTGACTATTTTCTTATATTCTACTATGTTGTTTTCCCATACCTTGAGCATGATGTCGCCTCTAATCTGCTCTGTGAAAGAGAGCTTTAGAATTTTTGATACTTCTTCGTTTTCAGAACATACAACTGACTTTTGGAAAGTGGCCCTCACTGATTTAGCTTATTTTTCTTTAAAAATTACATTATCAAAAGCATTGCTTGTTTCCTGAAAATAATTCTGAAAAATCTCTACTTGGGAGATTAATTTTTGTTGCTCAGCTTCTACCTTCACATGTATTTCAGTGATTGGTCCTGAAAATCTTTTAGGTCTATAACCAGGCCTTTTATTGAATTCAATTTAACCTGTAGTTGTCTTACCAATTATTCTTGTCGAATAACTTGTATTTGGCTTGTCTGCATCTTTTCGTTCATCTCATCTAAACTTGACTTAAGCGATTGAATTTCTTTCTTGTCAGCAACTCTGGCCTATTCTAGACCTTTATTTATTTCTGCTTTGATACTTTTCTTGATATATTTTAGTTGATCTTGTAACTGGGTTATACTCTAGTTACTTTGTTCCAACCTTTCTCTCATATTGTTAACAATGAATAGATTTGTTGTTGCCAGCGCTCCCATGGTGCTCGCCACCTCTGTAGTGAAATCTCCCTCTTGCAAGTTTTTTCCATCCACCAACACCCTGTGTTTATTTACCATACCACCTTCTCTCATATAAATCTCCTGTTTTAATTCAACCTTCCTCTTTTTACTGAAGAAGTAATCAGAGGGTGTAATTTCATCTCTAGAGATAGGGTCGAGGTCGCTAGCATATATGACTCCTACCCGAGGGAAACCAAAAGTAGATTATAAAGGGGTCAAGGAAGTGATGGGGTTTCCCAACTCTATGGGTTTTGTTTCACCTGCTGTCTTGGGAGTATCAATATGAAGAGTAGATGACACAGGAGGGGGAGATTAACTGGACTCAGGAGGTGTGTCAGACCCTTTTTCTGTTTCTGCTCCTGGATTCTTTGTCTGTGCGACTTCTTTGTTTTGTGAAGATCCTTCGACCTCCTGTGTGTTTTCTTCGGTGTTTTCTTTATTCTGTTCTTTTTGTTCGAAGTCTGGGGGAATGTTTTCTTATTCTGGAGGGGGCATTGTTGCTTCACCCTACAATAATTTGGGCAAACCACTTCGTCTGTGTCTCTAGAAGGCTAGAAGGCTGATTTGCAAGTCGAATGATAACATCTGAACCCTGCCTAACACCTCTTCGTAGGTTTTGACCCCTTTGAAAATGTCATCGCGAGGGGATTCCTCATGTTCAAATGCTTTCATTCCATAGTGAGCCATGTGGCTCCCCACTATTTGATAAGGGTTGTGTTTCCTATGCTCAAGATTCACCTACTTGACCTCCTCAAGAGCTACAACTTCAACTTTGGAATGACCCAGGTTGAGTAGCGAAAACCTTCCAATTTGTACGGGAAAGATTGGCCAAAATTTCTTTTGAGCTGTCATCATCTCTATCCCAATACCGCCTGTTATTATCTAGTGAGATACCTCCCTGCATAATAGTCTGTCAGGGAGGAATTTGGGAAGTGCATGAGCAGGGATAGAACATTTGAAAACCTTGATATAGGAGAAATTCTCCTCAATAAACCAATCGACAACCACCTTGATATTTCCTATGACTAACTCTGATATACAGGGGGGTGCACAACTAAACATCATTTGATGCACCTGTATCACCACTAAATGAAAAATTTCATAAAAATAATCTTTAGCATTTTCTTCCCACAACTTAGAATGATATTCATGAATCGGTTTAGGGCAAGCTGGGTTCCAACTCCAATTCATCAAAGGGAAAGGAGTTGTGAAACACATAGCATCCATGATGTATGCTGACATGTAAAAATCTATTGGTCTACCACTAGACCTCGCGGTTTGATACTCCATAACCTCCTTAGCTAGGTTGTCTGATAGGATTTTGTTCCAATTGAAGCTATAGTCTTCGGTTGCTTCATGTAAAAAGGGCACCCATTCTGCAGGAAAATGGGTGGGACTTTTTTTTTCCGAAAAGTCTACATAACATCATAGCCACATAAACCATGTACTCATTCAAAGAGGTTGTGGCATAAACGTTATGGGTATCGGCCCTGAATTTTGGTGGGTGTCTCCACCAGTCTTTGATTATGTCGGGGTATGTTTGGTCTGCCTCTGTGCATTCTTTCCTTTGAAATTCACTTACAAATTCTTTGTTATAAATATATTTAGAAGTGGGAGACAGTTTGTACATTACTTGTATATGCTTCGGTCAGAAAGAGCCGATGATGACCCCTTGACTGTCCAAAATGCTTCTTGTCTATATGTATGTCCTCTCTAAAGCCCAATTGATCATATAGTTGTATGTCATGAGTCATGGGCACGTAGCCAATTTGTGAAGTTCGGACTCTGCTATGTCTCGGAGTTTGTTTTCAGAATTGTCGGGAAAATTCTTGATTTCGTAGTCCAGGGTTTCAAAAATTTGCCTCTAGGATTTGATGGAGTCAATGGCATGTGGTGTAGTATCAAACACGAAATCTCCTTCTAGGCTGGAGCTTTCAGCTGCTTCTTCACTTTTCTTAGGTGCCTTTCTAGGTGTCATAATGTTCGTGTTTAAGATGAATTCCTGTCGCAGAGACAAATGTGTAAGCTTGTTGAATGCAATTCACTTCTGAATTCAAACGATAAAAATGAAATTCGAAAAATAAACCAATCCTCTATTAACCTTTAACTCTTCTTGACGGGCATACTGAGACAGGTGGTAAAAATTTAATGTCTTAATGGGGAAGATATGCCCAAAGATACCCAGTTAAGTAAAAAATATCTCTATTCGTTCATTGCAATTATTATTGTGTATTGGCAATTTCAAACTGGAGCTTTAAAAGGACTTCTTTCACTAAATCCTGAAATGCAAAACGCGAAAAGTCGTTTTAATCCTTATTAATCCCATTTTAAATTAACTTAAACTCGTCTTAAACTTTATTAAAAAAAATCGTGATTTCACATTTCAGCATTTCGAGGATCCAGCACCCATGAGGCATGTCATAAGCAAACCTCGAATCGTGAAGGGATTAGTTTAGATGCTGATTACTTATATTAACGCTTTAATCATTTAAGATTAGTAATTAACTTCTTCCTTTCGGAAAATCGGGGACCGAGAGTTCAAGGGCTAACGCTTTGACAACACTTTGATACAAAGAAACCCAAAACGTGAAACATTAGGTTGTTGATCATGTTTAAGATTTTAATTAATCAAAATTAGAAGATACTTTGTGAAACGCGCGTCGGGGTTTATAGCACCCACTTTTTCCTTCTTTTTTTATTTATTACTTTAATATAAGAACATTTCAGGATTTTGGCACCAGGAAATCTGGAGTTGTTAATTAGGAAAACATGCCTTGTGAAATGCCAAATCCTGAAATGCGAAAAATTGAAGATTTTTGACTTATTTTAAGATTAAGGGCGGCTCCACGACTAGGAAAAAACGACGCTTCAGATTTAAAGGGTAAAACATTAAAGTTCATGTCAACATATTGCTTCAGATAAAATTGACTAACTTTTTTAAAGGATTAACTTTGCCTATCTTAGAAATATTTTAAAACTCTTTCAAGGATATATGATGGAGATAAATGTACATGGAAAAATCATTGTCAAGATATCTAGAGGGCTTAAAGGGGAGTAAGGCACAAGACTTTTACTAGTTGCATTTTTTGAAACATGCATGGTATAAGTTATGGAGGAAACAATGGGTTTGGACATTGATCCCCACCCGTGATGAGATAGATTTGGCAGATTCTAGTCCACTAAGTAGTTGGAGGAAATTAAGTAAGCGTTAATGCATGAAAATGTTGAGCTATTGGTGGATACTGCATAGAGGGAACTACATTGGATGCAAAGTGATGAGATGATGGTGAACTAAATTGTGTACTTAATTCATGGAATTGTGATGTTGTAATTTAGGTGGTATAGGCTTCTGTTCTTGTTCTTGCTCTGTTGATGGTAGGAGTTTCTTTGTGAATCTAATGACCATTTAGGAGCTTTTTGAGCAGATGTTTGTGAAAATAAAGAACTGGAGGCAAAGTTAGTTTATAATTATATATTAATAGAAAAGAAAGAGCCACATAAATTATATAGATAGTTTCAATGTCAGACTTCCTTGGAAGCCCAAAACTGTAATATCTTGTGCAAACAATCATACATCCCCACATAGGTTGAAAAGAAAGAGCCACATTATCTCGCTCCTTTGGATTGATACAATGCTACAACATATTGAAGAAACATAACACAACTAAACTTGATACTAAAATTGTATTTTATCATGTACGTAGAAAAATAGTCCCACTTTCATACTTTCAAAGTATATCATGGAAAGAGACCACATTTAGGAGGATGGTTAACCCTTATTCATTAGAGAATGAAAATTTAATTTTCGTTTAAAATATTTTACTTTTGCAACAAATAGATTTTTCCATCACATTCTTGCATATGACTTGAAAATGTATTGATGTTTTAAAAAAAATAAAGGGAATCCAATGGGGCGTTCGTTTAGTGGTGGGATTGATAAAGATTCATGTCATATACTAGGTTTCATTCCTACTAATATTCTTCCCTTCCTGAATGGCATGAGTTTTAGGAGGCCAAGTGTTAATCCTAGAAAAAAATGGTTGAATAGATACCCTCAAATCTGGTTAAAGGTTTCTATTTTTTATGAAAATTGTAATGTAAAAATATACCCCTTAGATCATGTGTTGTGTGTGTATGTAAGAGAGAGATGTAATGAAAATTATTTATAAACAAGAAGAAAACAAAATCTTTTAAATGGAACTCCCAAAAGAATCATTTTACATGCTATCTTTTCTCAAGTTTTCTAAAATTGATTCATAG
>JASDQU010107234.1:133258-158907 GCA_032191745.1 Picea mariana | reverse complement strand
CATATACTAGGTTGCATTCCTACTAATATTCTTCCCTTTCTGAATGGCATGAGTTTTAGAAGGCCAAGTGTTAATCGTAGAAAAAAATGGTTGAATAGATACCCTCAAATCTGGTTAAAGGTTTCTATTTTTTATGAAAATTGCAATGTAAAAATATACCCCTTAGATCATGTGCTGTGTGTGTATGTAAGAGAGAGATATGTAATGAAATTTATTTATAAACAAGAAGAAAACAAAATCTTTTAAATGGAACTCCCAAAAGAATCATTTTACATGCTATCTTTTCTCAAGTTTCCTAAAATTGATTCATAGATATTAAATAACTATTTTCTTGGATATATTAGGGATAATGCCAAGGGTAATTGATTACCTTAAAGGTCAATAACCCACAGTAAAGCAACCTTTATTATCTAGGCTGCTCATCAAAATCTCCAATTGTCTCAATTTATGCAGGAATGCAACAAAATACACAAATAACAATGAATACAAAAATGCGGCGGAAATAACACTTCATTTCATTAATATCAAAGAACTGAAACTTGTTTATAGACATAATGGAAATAAACTAGCTAGGGCGCTGGTAGCTTATCTCTGAGAAGAGATGTGGCAGATACAAGCCTCTGAACTCTGTGTTACAATGAGGCTCGAAGGCCTATATATTATTGAGAAACAATGGAAACCCTAAACATCCAAAAACCTAACCCTAGGAGATGAAGCACCAGAATATGGGCCCCGTCGGGGTAAATTGGTACATCAATTTCCCGGGGTCGTAACTTTGGCATACTATCTCCGTTTGACGCACATGATACATCGTTAGAAAGATATTTATGAGGACTACACTTTTGAAAATGAATATGAAGTTCAATATAGGCTCATATTTGCCAGATATTTCATTCCCAAAAAACGTCGTTTAGGGCCTCAAAATGGCTCTGGAAGTTCAGGACCCGAAAAACTGCCAAAATTAGTAAATTTTGCTACAATTAAGGAAACTGAAAAATTGAAAAGAAAAAAAGGTGGGGGTCCAAGTGGAATAGGCGGGTAGACACCAATATCCAATTGGATCATTCCTCCCCCCTTAGGAAGCAATGGTCCCCATTGCGTTGAGTTCCTCCATGAGATGAGGAAACTTCTGTTGAACTTGGTCCCTAGTGAGCCACTTTCCCTGGTGAAGGAGTTGGCCTACTTTGACAACTCGATATAGCTAGATCCTTCGTTGGCGGGTGTTCTTGATCTGTGTGTCCATAATCCAATCAGTTGTGGCTTGTTCCATGCAGTCTGGATTTAACTCTATTGGTGTGAGTTGTTCTGCCATATCAGATGTGTCCAGTAGAGGTGGAAAGTAGGGCCGAAGGCAGTCCACATTGAACACTGGGTGTAGACCAAGGAATGGTGGAATACTGAGCTCAAAGGAATTGTCCCTTACAGCCTTGGTGATGGTGTATGGCCCATATCGGAGTGGGCGAAGCTTGCGATGGGATCCAGCGAGGCACTCCTTCTGCAAATGTAGCCACACTTTGTCGCCCACTTGGAAGTTGTGTTGCACCCGATGTTGATCATGCTGCTACTTGTACTTATCATTGGCTCTGTCCAATATTTCATGAACCTATTGGTGAATGTGCTTAATGTAATCAATGAATATGTTCTCCTTGGAAGCTTCAGACTTGACATGAGCCGAATCATCCTAAGTAGCTGCAAAGGGCATCGCTACGTCAATGGGACATAGTAGCTAAAATCCCAAGCCCACCCGAAAGGGGTTGTGGTCAGTTGAGTTGTGGAGGGCCTGATTATAGCTATTTTGTACATAGGGGAGGCTCTCATCCCATGTGTGTGTATTCTTTGAGTTGTACATGAGAAAAATGTGTAAGATCATCCTGTTGACGACCTCTGTTTGGCCATCAGTTTGGGGATGAAAAGTTGTGGACTTGGTGAGCTTGGTGTCTAGCATTAACCAGAGGCTGGACCAAAATGTACTGAGGAACCTGTTGTCCCTATCTGAGATGATAGACTGTGGGATCCCAAAGTGTACCCACACTCATTCAAAGAAGATTTTAGTAGTGGCTTCTACTGTGATATTCTTCTTGCAAGCCACCATAATGGTCCTCTTCGAGAATCTATCGATGATCACGAAAACACATTTGTTTCCATGATTAGTAGAAGGAAGGCTCGACATGTAATACATGGAGATGGATTCCCAAGGGCAACTAAGGGTAGGCAAAAGAGTATAGAGGCCTTGCTTCTTGATGGTCAGTTTGGCAATGGCATAGGCAGTGCAAGATCTGATGTACTTCCCGACATCCTGTTGAAGGTTTGACCAATAGAAATACTTCTGCAATACTGCCACTGTTTTATCGACCGAAATTCCCAATGACTCGACTGTAGTGCGCTTCCCAAATCATTTTGGCATGCTCACTTGAAGGAACACAAAGGTGTCCCAGGTGACATAGTAGTGCATCTTGGAGGTGAAAATTTGGAACTCGGTTACCCTCCAAGAGCGTCTTGTATGTGTGGCCGAATTATGGATCGTTCTTGTAGAGAAGCGGCCAATCAAAAGTCTCGTGCCCACAAGAGATGAGCACAGTGGTTATCGCCACGATTAGTGGTCGGCTAAGGCAATTTTCAACATTATTGATGCTTCCCTTCTTATACTTGATTTTCAAATGAAACTGTTGCAGATATGTGGCCCACTTCTGATGGCGATCGTTCTACAACTTCCCTTGTGTCTGTATGAACTGTAGGGGTCAGTGGTCTGTGTGGATGATCGTTTCCTTCCCCAAAATGTAATGCTTCCATTATCGACAATCCTACACAATGGAATACATTTCTTTGTCATAAGTGGGATACTTTCAGATTGTGTCGGATATTGTCGCACTGTGATATGCCACTGGATGCCTGTGTTGAGTGAGAACTACCCCAATAACATAGTTAGAGGCATCTGTCTTGATCTCAAATGGTTGTTGCAAGTCTGGTAATGTGAGCACTGGGGAACAACAGAGGCAATGTTTCAATTCTACGAATGCATTCTATTAAGATTCTGAGCAAAATAATTTTGCTTTCTCTCCTCCCTTGGTGACTTGACTCAAGGGCCAAGTGATATGAGAGAATCCCAACACAAATCTGTGGTAGAAATTAGCAAGACCCAGAAAGTTGCGAAGCTCTATAAGATTGGTCGAGGCTCGCCAATCCTGGATGACTTGAATCTTGGTTGGATCCACATGCACCCCACGCTCATCAATAATGTATCCCAGATACTAAACCTGGGTCATGCCAAAAGTGCACTTCTCCAAATTGGCACACAAATTGTGTTTTCGTAATGTTTGGAGGACCTGTCGAATGTGGTGGAGGTGGTCTTCCCAAGTCTGGTTGAGGATCAAAATGTCATCGAAGTACACTACTAAAAATGAGTTGGTTAATGGCCCCAATATGTTGTCCATCAGCCTCATGAAGGTTGTGGGAGCATTCGTCAACCCGAAAGGCATGACCAACCATTTGAAAATTCTCTCGGCTTTGAAGGCAGTCTTCCAGACATCAGACGGTTCGATTGGCACCTGGTGATACCTGGACTTCAAGTCGATATTGCTAAAATATTTTTCCCCTTTGAGTTGGTCTAGAAGGTCATCAATCCGTGGGATCAGGTACCTATTCTGGACAATGATCTTGTTCAACACCCGATAGTCAATACAAAATATCCAAGTCCCATCCTTCTTTTGCACCAACATGATCGGGCTCCCACAGGGTGATGAACTTGGCTGGATGTGACCTTTCTGCAATAGCTCCTGGATCTACCTCTTTATTTCATCGTTCTCCATAACAGAGCATTGATATATCAGTCCATTGGGAAACGACACACTTGGGGTCAGATCGATGGGGTGTTTGACCTGAAGGTGTAGAGGCACCCCTGCGGGTGAGGTGAAGATGTCCTGGTACTCCTCCATGACCTTGTCCATTTGTTGTTGTCATGCAGAGGAGACCTGTCTGGAGGTCATGGCCATAATATTATTCTTTCCCTGAGGGAAGATCAGTAGGAAAACAAATTTCCCGGTTTTGGAAATGAGCTTACTGCATTGTTTTGCAATAACCAAAGAGATAGCGGTAGGCGGTGGTACCTTTGGTATCCTGTACAAATTATTTCCCAAGGTAACAATAACAACACGAGGCTAGGACTCATACATAACATGTCACTTCCACAAGTATGGTTGGCCTAATAATACATCACAAACATCAAGAGGATAAATGTCACATAATACCTCATTAGTGAAGGGTTTGATGCTGTAGGGAAGGTGACACTATTGGCTGGCGTGAAGATCCCATCCTTGGTGAAGCCACCCGATGGTGTACGGTTTTGGGTGTGCTGTGGTCAGCAAGCCCAACCACTTCATGACCTCTGCTGAAATGAGTTTCTTTTGGCTCCCATTGTCAACAATGAACTGTAGCGAGGAACCCTTTATCCACATCTGGGAGTGGAAGAGTCGCTCCTCCTCCTCTGGATCTTCCATTTCTTCCTTTTGGATATTCATGGTGGCAATGGTGGCGTTGGGTTCCGCATTGATAATATGTTTTCCTATGTCATTCCCCTTCTCAAGTTCTGATTCAATGTCGGAGCATGCATATGATTCAGAGGCCCTCATCTCGGCCACTAGTGACTGTTTGGCCCGACACTCACTTGTGTTGTGAGTGGAGCTCTTATGGAACTCACACCACTTTCTCGTGTCCTTCTTCAGCTTCACGATGTTGTTATTTTTTTGCAGCTTTGGTAGGTTTTCTTGAGCCACCATGCCTTGGATTTGTCCTTTGTTCTGCGGCTTGGGGGCACCTTTTGCTTGCTTTTGATTCGCAGATCCAAAGTATCGCTTCTTCTATTTGAATTTCTGCTCAATCTTGGAAACATATCGGTATGTCGTACCAAGCGAGGAGATGTTGAGGAACTCCATTTCCTCCTGAATGTATCTGTGCAGACAACTGTGGTAATTCAACACCAAATGTTTCTCCAAATATTTGATACCCAAGTTTGTGCGAAGGGTATCGAACACATTCGTCAGCTCATGCACATCTTCATCCCTTTGCTGTTGCAATGTAGTCCATTGTATGTACTTGTCCTCATAGCTCCCCACGAGATAATATTGTTCCTTGATGGCATATCAAAAAGAATTTCAAGTGGGTACAACCGAGAACAGAGAGGGTTCCTCCTTGTCCTTTTTCTCACAATAGGTTTTCCACCAGTCCTTGACATGGGGGGCGCCTTTAAGAAGTGAAAAAATAATCTTCTCCCGGTCGGAAAAGTCATGAACTGAGAAATATCCTTCTAATAGATTCAACCATCTATCTACGACGTCCACATCTATTTGGCCATCAAATATGGGAATGTCAAAGTTTACTTGTACCTTAAAAGGGGTTATGCGTCTAGAGTGGCTGCTAGATGCAGATGCAATGCCAGTGGGAAATCGTTGAAGGATCAAGGAAAAGTTATCCATCATCACGTTCCTTTGTTTTTCAAGGGCCTCCTTGGGAAATATTTTGATAGGATCTCCTACTCCCTCATATTTATTTTCATCCCCCATGGGTGGACGTCGGGGTTTGCGAGGCTGATCTTGCAAAGGTTCAACTAGATCGAGCCCTAACTCCTTATACCCCGACCTTGTTGGGGACATGCAAAGAAGGATCGAGAAAAAGTAGACCGCTTTGATACCACTGATCCGAATTTATGCAGGAACGCAACATTATACACAAATAACAATGAATACAAATATGCAATGGAAATAACACTTCATTTCATTAATATAAAAGAACTGAAACTTGTTTACAGACAGAATGGAAATAAACTAGCTAGGGCATTGGTAGCTTATCTATGAGAAGAGATATGGCGGCTACAGGCCTCTGAAGTATGTGTTACAATGATGCTCGAAGGTCTATATATTATTGAGAAACAATGGAAACCCTAAACATCCAAAAACCTATCCCTAGGAGATGAAGCGCCAAAATATGGGCCCCGTTGGGGTAAATCGGTACATCAATTTCTCGGGGTCATAACTTTGGCATACTATAATCTGTTTGACGCACATGATACATCGTTAGAGAGATATATTCGAGGAATACACTGCTAATAGAGAATATTGAGGCCAAAATAGACTCGTATTCACCAAAGATTTTATGCCCAAAAAACATCGTTTAGGGCCTCAAAACGACTCCAGAAATTCAAGACCCGAAAAACTGCCAAAATTAGTAAATTGTGCTACAATTAAGGAAACTTAAAAAATGAAAGAAAAAATGGTGGGGGTCCAAGTGGAATAGATGGTTGGCCACCAATATCTACCTGGATCATCCAAGGGGTGTCCAAGGATCTCTTTCTCATCAAGTCATGCATATACCAGTGTGGGAGCAGGTAATTTTGGGGTAAGGCGCAACAAACGAGGAGGAATCGACCAAGGAAGCAGTGTGTGTTAGAAATAAAAGAAAATCAACGTGACATAATTATGGATTAACGCGCAAAGGTAGTTAGAATGTGGACAAGTTGAGTCACTTAGAATTAGGGTTTTTATCTCATTGTAACGACTTATTATCCCACTTGTAGTATAAATAGAGGATGTATGAGGTAGCTAAGGGGGTCAGATATGAACTTATGTATGTCGAGAAATACCTTTTGAGTTTTGAGTCGCAATGCTATTTTTTTGGTTGAGAGCTGCGGATCTCGAGTTGTAGCAGTTTTGGAGAATCATGAAGTATAACTGAGGGTCAGGTTGCAAGCTGTGGAGCTTGGAGCTTGTAATGCTCCCAATGATGGAATTTTGATGAAGAATAATAAGAAGTAGTAGATCTTTGTGGACGTAGCCTAGGGGAGGTAAACCATGGTAAAAACCTATGATAATGTGTGGAGTGTGTTCTTTATGTTATTATATTAAATGAATGAATGAATACATGAATATGTTAAGGTTATTTTACAACTCACACTAGATTAATTATGAATGTTAAAGGATAATTGAATTATGAATTTTGAAGTAGAAGAACAATAGTATGTTTGACATCCCCGGGAGCAATATCCCTTCCATTATTGCATACATTTGAGTCATACAATCACCCATAAGCCATATCAGGTGATATTGTGTTGTACACTCTATGCGCAATGTTGCCTTGTAGTTTACCATAAGGGTTGATAGTTTCTAGGGTTTTGTTGGAGAAACTGAGATAGAACCTGGGTCAACCCATACATCCAACAAATGGTTCCATTTCTAGGAATACAAGCCAAAAGATAACCTAAAAAGACATGGCTAAAGATGAAGTATTGCATAACAACAAAAGAATTCCAATGGGTACTAGAATGATGGCGAGATTAATGGAAGGTGTCCATAGTTGTCAAGAAAGGAGCAAAGGGAAAAGAATAGGCATAAGCTACCACAACCCAAAAATCCAATCCTCTCAGCGCACATAAAGTGCAATGACGGTTAAGAAACCAAAGAAGAAGGAAACAATACCGAGAGATTCAGTACTAGGAATTGAGGGCGCAGAAAGAACAAACGGGGGAGCACAGAAGAAGGATGATATCCCAACCCAAGAGACAGGAAATGGAAACATACTAGAGGTAATGAAACCTGTACAGACAGAAAAGAGGAAATAAACAATACAGATGGGAGAACAAAGAAAGAAGATGAAAGCACAGAAGAAGCCCCTTGAGCTCAGTGTTATCACACAATATGTACTTTCCCGAAGCCCAAGGAAATTAAGGGAGATTGGCGTAACAAACAAGATATCCTATCACTGTCACCTTAATAGGAAATCCCCACTTTCTAGGGATAGACAAGTTCTACCCTAGGGGAGGAGTCCCCGGTAACCTAAAGGGATGGAAAATTAGGGTTATGTTTAATATATATCCCCCCCTCTCACTGATTACCAAAGTCACTAAATCCGTGTCCCAAAGATGAGGTTAATGAAGTGCTTGATGTTCCTACCCGGAACAAGACAATATAGCATGCATATACAATAATTAGAAGTAAAAATATGATAATAACACCTCAATAGACAATGGAAAGTGACAATAAGTGCTAGATAATATAAAATTGCAGTAGTTAATAAGTTTACAACAACAATTGATAAAATGTGACAACTGCAACAAATACTCCTCTGAAAAGATTGAAAGGACAATGAAAATATAGCATTGACTAAGTAGTATGATAATAAATTGTCATAAGCATTTTCTGAAATGATTAGCTAGCAATCAAAGTTGATTATGCATAAAATTTGCTGCAATTAGATGGTTGTAGAAAACATTTATAACAACAACAAATAAGTTAGTGATCTAGGCTAAAATAAGGTTAGAGATAGTTAGTAAAAGCTTAGGAGAAGAGTGTTTGAGTGTTTAATCAATCCTTCAACAAGAGAGAGGAAAAAACTAGTTCCTTCTATGGCTTATGGAGTCAAGTGGATGACTTCTTCTAAGGCTGCAAATTGATATTGATAATGCACAAAAGTCTAAGAGGGAAAATGCATAGGAGAAGTAGTAACTTAAGTCCCACTATGCATTGACCTCAAGAGACAAGATGCTAGGGTGTAGGCAATTCTAGGCCCTAACACCTTTCTCTCCTTAGGCTTCTTATGGAATAAAACATATGCAAAGATAAGTAGGTCAAAATCCTTAGAGTGCTAGCAATTTAAGGCTCTAGGGTTTCACTAGTCACTAGATCAATTCAATGAAAAGCTTGGAAAATAGAAAGTAAGAAAGTGGCAATTTAAGTTCCTTACTTCAAGCATTAAGTATACCATGAAATTTCATAATCTTGTATGAGCAAATAAAACCGTACACAAACCATTCAATAGATGACAAAAATGCATATTTTACTTACTTGCACCAAGAATAATCATGAAAATACCATACAAGATCACCATAAAAGCTTCCAAGCTTGATCCAACTTGCAAAAATTAGCCTTATACAAGAGTGCGCCTCAAAATTTCAGCCAATATCCCTCACGAGGGTGCAAATTTCAGACCTCTTCTCTTGTGTCAGAAGTTGTTATGTGAAAATGAAAGTACTTTATGTTTATTTATACAAAATTTTGACCTTTAATTAATTTTAGGTAAAAAATAAGGCCGACCTGGCCAATTTACAATAAAATTCAATTTTGACATAATAAAAATTAATTTACATCTAGAAACACCTCCAAGAGTGATGTCATGCCCCTTTGGGGTGACATTGAGCCCCATAAGTGAAACATTGAGCTAGAAAAGTGGGGTGCTTAGCCTCAAGAGGCCCCAAATGATGTCCACATGTGACATTGGGCTCATAAATGTCTCCAAAAATGAAACCCTAGATCTAGGTGGTGTCTAGGGCTATGATGGTGACATCCAGGGCCCTCAAGGGATAACTTCCTTGTAGGAAGAGCAAGGTCCCCTGGGTCTAAGTATTCCAAGGTGCCTCCAAAGGAAGCATCCCATTGCAAGTCTTCAATTTCTTCTTACCCCTGGCTGGGGTTTCAACATCCATCTGTGGGATTTATTCCCCATGAAGGTCCGAGCTAATCATTCCCTCATGTGTACCTGTCCACTGGGAAAGGTCCTGTAGCAACAACAAGTATGCCCTCTAGGGGTTCATAAGTCACAGGGATCATAGCATGGAAATCATATCCAATAATTAAATTACCCAAACATGTGCATCAAACCCCCTTTAGCCCAGACAAATGCTCTAAGACGTTATGCAATTTGACAAGTTAGGTTTGGATAAGGTCTCAGGGTGTCCTATTGGGCTAACCTCTCTTAAGTTTGGGGTGTTTCCCAGGTGGGATCTAGTCCAAGTCATGTAAGTGTATGAGGTGGCATGATGTAAGTATTTAGGCATGGGGAGAATGTAATAACAGGTAAATTTAATGTCTTACATGTGGGTGCCTTTGTAGAGGGCGAGCTACACCTTGTCATAAATGCAATTGTTTCCTAGCCCATTCATTGCTTTTTACTCTTAACTTTAATTTTTTTGATCTTTTTCGCTTGTTCTTCAAGGGAATAGTTGAGGGACACTGTCCTGGATTGATGCCTAGAGGTGACAACATTATCCACAAACATTTCAGGTAAATGAGAAGGCCGAATCATGATGAGACCCCATTTCTCTTAGATATTCCACCAAGAACCACTACCCTGGTTTTGTGACTAGATAAGTGGTAGTGTCATACCGCTACATGCCCATGGTCATAATAGGTCGGCTCGTGATGAGACCTCCTATCCAACAACTAGTACCTTGAGTGTTTATGTATATTATGGGTTCCCTTTTCTTACTGAGAATATTTTCACTGCTTTTCAAGGATCCCTTGGAGAAGCATCTCAAATGTTTCAACATTGGATTTTAACTCTTTCCACGAGGTAACGTACAACCCTTCCTATTGTAGCCAATCCCAATGCCCAAATAAGGATAGGGGAGATGAGAGGAATGAATATGGAGAGTGGTAAGTATGGAGGGAACACACAATGACTTTTCACATATCCACCTAGTGGCAACCCATCCTAAAGGGAAATCAACTTACTAGGGCACCATGTCACCCTTCCAGGTATGAACGATGAAAATAGCATAATTTCCAAGAAAACTTCATGAAATGAAGAAGGATTCAATGCAACATATTCAAGTGCTTCAAATACCAGAGTGATACATACCATGATACCTAGACTAATTACCTCATGGAGTAAGACTCATTGCTACTTCAGGACCAGGCTAGTGGGATGGATACTGTTGTTGGTGATAAATGGACTGCACTGAAGAAAAGAGGGGCCCTCCATGGCCATGCTCAAATTGTCTGACTCTCAGTGCTCCATGTCTAGGACTTGTGGGCCTCGACACATTATCTCCTTAGTTATCCCTAGGCTAGAGGATAATGCTCATGATCACTAAAGACAACACAAAACTGGTAGTAGATAAATTCCAAGGTAGGGGAGAAGAATACTTATATCTCGCATAATCCCAAAGAGAAGAAATGATGAAGAAGTTAATGGAAGTTAAAGAAGTTCTCGATAGATTACAACTTAATGTTGTACAAAAAAATTCCCAGCGTAGCAGGAGCCGAAACATGAAGACAACGAGACAATCTAAACAATAATAGTGGGAAGTGTGATGTTCCAGATAAGCCAAAACATGCTACAAGTAGATGAGGATACCGCACAAAAACATTTGAAGGATGTGGAACAGTTAGACTTGGTGTTATCCAAGATCCCAATAAAGGAATTATATAAGTTGCAGATGAGCATTGCACAAGAAGTTCAATCCAGAGCTAGGAGATATGAAACAAACTTGGAGACAACTAAGGAAGAAAATGAGGTATTAAAAATAGTTCTCAAAGAAGTGCATATCGAACATGAGGAAAAACAACGCATAGAAAAACTAGAGAAAATACTTGAGGAAGTCTTCCAAACGATTCCAGACAACACACTAGCAGAAGAGCTCAACACTAAAGAAAATATAAAAAGAATAATCCAGACGATGAATGGGTATAAACAAGAGATAATAGAATTGGATGGGAAGCTAACACCAACTACCCCTCTAGAGGTTAGATCAAAGAAGGAGCAACATGAAACAAAATAGACAGATAGTATCATGCTAGAAGTAAAATAAGTAGCAGAGCTCTACGAAAGGACCACACAGATATGGATGAGCCTGGAAGAAGACGAAGGGATCTAGTATTTGGATCAGAGGGAAGAGAAGCTGAATGTTGTAGTTAAATGTTTAAATAAAATATAGAAGGCAATGCCTATATCAGAGATAATTAAGTCCATGCAGGAAATGAAAAATATTCAAGTAGAATCGAAGACAATCCAAGAAGAAAGACAGACAAGACAGGCTCAGTTGGAGCCACTTTAGGAGAAAACAAATAATATGATAGTAGATTTGGAAACATAGAAAGGCATACTGGAACATGCACACTCGGAAATCATAGAAGTGCTAAAGGAGCACGTAACAATGCAGGTGGTGGAGACCCTGACAAAAAAAAGTGTGCAGGTGAAGGAAAAAGTAGATGCACTCACAAAGAAGTTCCATGCACTGGAGAATTTGATGTAGGAGGCACACACCACCTGATTGGCTTGAGATGAACCATAGGTAAGTTTTGGGGGCTTGTTGGAGTACGTAATTTTGGGGTAAGGTGCAACAAACAAGGTAGAATGGGCCAAGGAAGCAACGCATGACGTGAATAAAGGAAAAGCAATGTGACAAAGTTTTGGATTAGTGCACAAAGGAAGTTGGAATGTGGACAAGTTGAGTCCACTTAGAATTAGGGTTTTTATCTCATTGTAATGACTTATTAGCCCACTTGTAGTATAAATAGAGGATGTATGAGGTAGATAAGGGGGTCAGACCTAAAATTATGTATGCCAAACAACACCTCTTGAGTTTTGAGTCGTAGTGCTTGTTTTTTGGTTGAGATATGTGGAGCTCGAGTTGTAGTAGTTTTGGAGAATCATGAAGTATAAATGAGGGTCAAGCCGCAAGCCGTGGAGCTAGGTGCGACACTGGTATGCCTCATTATACTTAAGTGCATTCTAAATGCACCTTTTGATGTAACGTGCGCAACACTGGAATGTTGATGAAGAATAATAAGAAGAAAAAGANAATGTGCATAATGTGTTCTTTATGTGTTGCAATGCTTATTATATTAAATGAATGAATGAATACATGAATCTATTAAGGTTATTTTACAACGCGCACTAGATTAATTATGAATTTTAAAGGATAATTGAATGATGAATGTTGAAGTAGAAGAACAATAGTATGTCTCACATCCCCAGGAGAAATATCCCTTCCACGATTGCAGACATCTAATTCATGAAATCACCCATAAGCCATCTCGGGTGAGACTATGTTGTACACTCTGTGCACAGTGTTGCCTTCTGGTTTACTAGAGGGGCCGATGGTTTCTAGGGCTTTGTTGGAGAAACTAAGGTAGAACTCGGGTCAGCCCATACATCCAACAACCAGGTTCATTTTATTGGGTCCTTTATCGTCGATTACTGTATTTAAATCTTGAGATTCCTTTTGCTGTCCACAATCTATGATCAAGTGCTCCTCTAGAAGTGCTTGTCTAAAATCCCCAACTTCACCTTTGCACTTGTCGTTCCTCCATAGGTTCAACAAATAGAACCTTGGGATTATGACTTAGCCATAAAATCTCTACATGGTCCTTATAAACAAAGGCTAACCGAATTGAACACTAAAAATTTAACTTTACGATCTTGACTAATTGATGATTTAGATTTAATCATCCTCTAGATGGACAATTCACATCATTTTAGGGCTTGGGGATTGAGTTTGAATCCCGAGGTGATAAATCCCCAAAATATATGATTTAATGACCCGTAGATTAACAATCAATGATCGAAATAATTTTGGGACCGAGCTCAATTTAAACCACATGTTCATTCATAATGTGAAATTCACCACAATCGTCGATCTCCCAGCTTCCCATGATCAAGGGTTCCGATTGCTCCTGTTTTCCGGTGGAAATCTGACGGCTAGGACTTAATCTTTTCATGAGCATATGAACCACAATCAATTCATGTTTTCCTCCCCTTAACTCTCAGATCTACGCTTCTTATAGATATGTTATCGATCAAAAAATCCATAATCCTCCTCTGCTCCCATCGGTTCTACACAATCAACGATAGTTTCTGATTGTTGATCACTTCGTTGATCAACGATAAATGCTAATACTTCTCGATCACCATATATATATTAGAGAGCTACAATATCAATAGGATCATTGGTCCTTTACTATGATTGATGGTCACCTCGACACTATCTTTCAAGGATTAAAATTTTCCAACCTGTCACAAAAGTCTTAATACTTGTAATGCAAACAAATATGATCATAGACAAATATTCACCATACAATTGATCAGGGATCTTAGACAACACTCGAAACAAAGTGTTCTTCTTTCTGTATTAATCAGAATATACACAGAATTACAAGGTTTATATGAGGCATCTATGCCTTCTTCCTCTGATTGGCATGATCTCTTCTTGATTGGCCACACCTCTTGGCCTATCCTACATTTATTTTTCCACTCCAATTCCTCTAAGGCTTACAATATTTATACAAAAGTATTTTGAAACCATTTTTGGTTTAGATCCAATAAATCCTCAACAAATCCCTAAGGATCCTCTTAGATCCACAAGATCCTCTAACAAGCCTCAACTCTAGGATACACAAATCCTCAAAGATATCTAAGATCTCTCTCATCCTAATATCTCCCAATCTCACAATATTTCTCTCATGTTCTCACACATTCGATAACATTTATAATAACGATCCTCACTCCCAATCTTAAGTATACAATCATTGTAGAATTTCCTAGAAACATAAAAAATCACAACAATACACTCTTAGGAAACCAACTCCCTAAGAAATGAAAGACCCTATAGGTCTCTACGAAATGTACAAGGCTTTGGAAGCAGGATGCTCTTCCATCAGACTCCCCAAGAACAAAATTGTTCATGATATCCTGATCATGAATCTTCAACTATTGAAGTCCTCCAGGGTCCCATAGTTTATGTTGAAGCTCTACTCTTGCTTCATTATTGTCATGTTGCCTTGTTGCTGTTGACTGCAACTCTCCTGGCTTCCACATCTTATGTTTTATTTCCCGACTGACTTTGCTTTGGCAATCTACCATTGTCACTTGTTTTTTGCTGCTGCCTTTTTTCCCACTTTCTCTGCTGATTTGGATCTTCCTTTCCTCTGCATGTTTTCTCTGAGACACCTTCACCATCAACATCCTTATCATTTCAATCTCCAAGTCCATCTTATCCTCTTGTTGTTCCATAATCTGCACTTGGCTTCTACTCTCTTGCTGAGTTCTGTTGCTTTCCACTAGTTGTTGAATTCCTTCATTATGCATATCTTTAAGATTCTTAATCTGATTTTCACTTGTGCCATTGCAATTTGACACTGCAATTGGCTCCTTTAAATATGAAATTCCTATGAATTCCTCACCATTTTCATCCTTTGCAAGTCATTCCTCCAAAAATCTCATTTCATCCTAAAAAATTATCAACTATGAATGTTGAAGTTGAGGTATGATTTCTTCTTCAGGAAATAGTTTAGATGCTACTTTCCCTTCATGTTCATTTATCTATGTTATTCCTTCACTCTTCAAATTAAACTAAAAATTAAATTTTTCTTCATTCACCTCCTTAGATGCAATAAACACCTCTCCTTCACTGCTAGGCAGTTCGAAACATGTCCTCACCTTAGTTTCATTTTCTTCTCTTACTAAATCCTGACTACTCATCAATATTTCTTGTAGTTTAATCTCCTTATTCCAATTGGTAATCCTTACATATAAATGTTCCTTATTCTCTTTTCTTTGGCTATCTCCATGATCCAATTCATTTGCAACAACAAATTCTTGTAGCTATCCTTTAATTACTTCCTTGACAAAATGTGCATGGACCTCTTCTGGGTTGTCTTCATAAGGAATTTTTTCCTCTTTCTTCATCATAATGAAATTTTGATCCTGTATTTCTGAAATGTTTTGATACATTTATTTTTCTCCCTTCTTATCCTTGACAATTTCACCTGCTAAACCTAAAACCACACACAAAATATTAGATTCAAAAATATTTGTCCTTTCATACCCACATGATATTTCGGTCAACACATCCTCTTGTTGATCTGAACTCTCAACAGATTTCATGAGACTTCATGCAAGTCTCTCATATTCAATCTCCAAACAGTCTGTAATATCCTCAATAGATCTCCTCTCAACATCATCCTCTCCAAGGATGTCTCCCTACTCTGGTTCACAATATTGAACCCCTCCTTCTGTTAATGGTGTTAATTTAAATTAAGCTATTATGTGTTTCTCCTTCTGCATCAAAGCATTTAACCTCTACTTCAATTCCTCTAAGATTTTACTCAGCTTCTCTTCAAATAATTGCATGACTGGCCATTTTACTTTCTTCTTCATAATCCATCCATGTCTCTAGTTCTTTTTCACCTTGCTATATAACAGTTTTTGCATGTAACTGAGTTGGAACTTTAACTCAACCATTTCTCTGTCAAGTTCCTCTTCACTCATCCTCTTCCTTATTCCATCTTCTTTGTCATATTTTCTTCCTTTGTTGTGGCTTCCTCCCGGACCTCTACAATGAATCACACTAGTTATTGTCTCCGTTTCCTTTGGGAACTTCATCTTGTTCACCTGTGGATTGCATTAAAGCCTCTTCTTTCAAAAATTATTTATAACTACTACACCATACCTCATCAAGCTATTTCATTTGAGCTTGATCTCTTGGTACATATGGTTCTTTTTCCTAGAACCTCTTGAGAAAACTTTGCTCCTCTAGGCTCTGCAGTTTCCACTTCTCTTTGAAAACACTCACTTGTTCTTTGCTGTTCCAATATTCAGTTGGAATTATCAGGTTCCTTGCCACTTCTTCCTCTAAGATCTCACATTCGCTTCCTCATCCAAGAACGCAACTGGTTCTCTGACACAATTTCACCTAGCTGTCATGGCTGCTACCAATCTCCTTTAGTCTGCTTTAACCTGCAAAAAATTATCAAACCAATGATAAAATTAAAACCACATCATATCAACATTCAAGATCACTGCATGATTTTGACTCCTTTTTTATTCATTACCTTGAATCAACCAAATTGTCTTATTAGATTTCATTGAATCTGAGCTTCTCTATTCCTTCGGATTTCACAAATTTGAACCTCTCTGTGTGCAATGTCTTTGTCCACCATCTGCATCAACTATATTCTAAAAGAACACCTTCTCTTTCACTCTTCTATCACCATTTGTAATTTCTTCTTTAATTTAACCAGGAAATTTCAATCCTTGCCCTGGTTTTCTCCTCCAAGAGAAACCTTCCCAAACCTTTTCTTTGAAAAGGACATCAATGTTCCTTTCCTTTGACCAGGGTTTGATGTAACAAATTTGTAACATTCAAATGAGCACTATAATTCCTATTCTAATGACCTTTTCAATTTCGAAGAGAAATTATCCTGCTATGATACCAAAAATTGATGACCTTAAAGGTCAATAACCCATAGTAAATCAACCTTTATTATCTAGGCTACTCATCAAACCCTCCAAGGGGTGTCAAAATATCTCTTTCTCATCAAGTCATGAATATACTTGGTTCATTTGATTAGGTCCTTTATAACCAATTACTATATTCAAATCCTCATAGTCCTTTTACTGTCCACAATCTATGATCAAGTTCTCCTCCAAAAGCACTTGTCTAAAATCCCCAACTTCACCTTCGCACTTGTCATTCCTCCATATGATCAACAACTAGAACCTAGAGATTATGGATTAGCCATAAAATATCTACATGGTCCCTATAACCAAAGGACAATTGAATTGAACAATAACAATTGAACTTTACGATCCTGGTTAACTGACTATTTGTATTTAATCGTCCACTGGATGGACGATTCACATCATTTCGAGGCTTGGGGCCTTGAGTTTGAATCCTGAGGTGATAACTCCCAAAAATATACGATTGAATGACATGTAGATTAAAAATCAACGATCGACATCATTTTTGGACTAGGATCAATTTAAACTGTGTGTTCATTCATAATGTGAAATTCACCACAATCATCAATCTCCCACCTTACCATGATCAAGGGTTGCAATTGCTCCTATTTTCTAGTGGAAATCTGATAGTTGGGACTTAATATGTTCATGAGCAGATGACCCACAATCAATTCATGTTTTCCTCCCTTTAACTCTCATATCTACAGTTCCTGTAGATCTATTCTCGATCAGATGATCCAAAATCCTCCCCTTCTCCCATCGGTTCTACACAGTCAATGATAGTTCTGATCGTTGATCAACAATCAACGCTAAGACTTCTTGATCACCATATAAATTTTAGAGACCTACAATCTCAATAGGATCATTGATCCTTTACTATGATTGATGGTCACTTCGACACTATCTTTCAAGGATTCAAATTCTCCAACCTGCCACAAAAGTCTTAAGACCTGTAATGCAAACACATATGATCATAGACATAGATTCACCATACAACTGATCATGGATCTTAGACAACACTCGAAACATAGTGTTCTTATTTCTGTATTAATAAGAATATACACATAGAATTACAGGTTTTATATGATGCATCTATGCCTTCTTCCTCTCACTAGCTTGATCTCTTCTTGATTGGCCACACCTCCTAGCCTATTCTACATTTGTTTGGCCACTCCAATGCTTCCAAGGCTTATAATATTTGTACAAAAGGATTCTGAAACCATTTCTGGTTTATATCCAACAAATCCTCAACAAAACCCTAAGGATCCTCTCAGATCCACAATATACTCTAACAAGCCTTAACTCTAGGATACACAAATTCTCAAGGATCTCTAATATCTCTCTCATCCTAATATCTCTCAATCTCATAATATTTCTCTCATTTTCTCACACATTCGAGAACATTTACAATAACAATACTCACTCTCAATATTAATTATGCAATCATTCTATAATTTCCTAGAAACATAGAAAATCACAACAATACACTCTTAGGAAACCAACTCCCTAAGAATTGAAAGACCCTCTAGGTATCTACCAAATGTACAAGGCTTTGGAAGCAGGATGCTCCTGCATCAGTAATGACTCAATGATTGCATTGTAAGGAAGGGAGGATTGCACAAGTGGCCACCAAAATTTGTCATAGATGCCAAGGGTATGGGCAGGCAGGAAAAATGTCACGATGACCGATGGATCTCAACTGCAAGAGAATGACTAGAAATGGGTCATTCTTCCTCTCTCAAACAAATGGCTAGGAGTAATATTGATGTGTGGGGTGGTAGGATGGAAGAATCATGGAACTTGTAAGTGGATACGTTGTCAAGAATAGAAATAAATGAATGAATTTAGTCTTATGTTTCATTTTCTATCTCACTTTGAACTCCTTGTAGTCTAGTTAGAGACATTGTTGGTTTTAGTAGCCCTGGCTTCCTAGGATTTTCTAAGGGATTGGTATTAATACACATAAGTATGTACCTAGTATCCTTAACTTTAGCCTTGTAAAAGTGCAAGCATCCCACCCACCATTTGTTGGGTATGTATTATATTCTTTGCATCATTATCCCATGTAATGTACATTGGAATGGGAGCAAGGGGGGGTTGCCTGACCCCTGATAAAAAATAATTGGGTTATTTTTTGGTCCTTTTTTGCCTATTTTTGGTGTTTTTCTACCATTGGTTTTTTGTTACGGACCTAACCTCCCTAACCCCTGACATAGGTAGAATAATATATTTTCCATGTAATAAAGACTGATATTAATAAAGAAGGCCTAGTAATAAGGAGAATAAGTCAAATGTAAGAAGACCTAATAAAAGCTTTCGCTTCTACAAATATATTCCTCTAGATTTTTCTTTTGATAGATATATTAAGTATAAATAGGATTCAAGGGAATGATAAGTTTTTGTCTTGAGAATTGTTGTAATAGAGTGCTGCTTTGCTGGAGGTTGCCCCCTTGAAGAGACAAGTGAACATTGCTCTTGCCTCAATAAAGGTATCATGTTGGTGTGTTATTCTCTATATTTTGTTTTTTTGTTGGTAATTTCTATGATATTCTTGTTTCTACTCAATATAACATAATCAAGTTCATAACAAGTGGTATCAGAGCTCTTTTCTGGGCAATAATAGTGGGTAAACTTTTTTCCAAGGTAGAGATGTGTTCTGATGTCTTTAAACTACAATGATCTGTCATTCAACACATAAATATTAGGTTAGGGAAGCATACACACAAGAAATACATGAGGTTTTTAAGATCACATTGTTGGACATCCTTGTAACCCCTATTGGTACTTCTACATTAGACCACACCTGTATACAGACTTTCCTAGGAATCTTGAACCTTGCTATAGATCAATCGATCGACCGCCTGACTTCTATAGTGACACCGAGAACATCACTCGGAAAGATACTCTCTAGTACTTGAGTAATTGGGTAGTACAGCTAAGGGTATGATCCAACCTCCTTAGTTGGTGCCCTTAGATATTGGGCTGAGTACTATTGTTCAACCCTGTACATATATCAAAGAGTTGTAACACAAGGACAACCCTTATTTATAGGAAGCCTGAAAACCTAACCCTTGGGAAAAAAATAGAACAAAAAAGGGACAAACAATATCTATTATCATGCAAATTTGCTTCCTGCATTCTGGTTTTGAAATTACTACACATTTCTTCTTGTTAAGAATTTGGGCATTATGCCACTGCAATATTATTCAGATTGGAGTATAACTCCATATGAGTTAAGTTTGGGGCCTACCTGCACCCTTATTTGAGACTTGTCCCATTGAATTCCTCTTTTCATCCTGACCACAGTGATACCTATCATTTTTCAACCTTTTTCCATGTGGTCTCGACCCCCTTATTTGGGACATATCCCATTAGATTCACCTTTTCCCCCTGAACATTGTGATACCATTATCACGTAACCCCTTTTATGTGTGGACCCACCCACCCCCTTCCCGTGCCCCCATTTAAACATGGCCCACACCCACAGGTAAGATCTTGAAGCATGCTTCAATACCTTGTCATGTGATCTCTCCATGACCCAAAAGGAATTGCAACGAATCAATGCCAATAATTCCACCATCAATTCCTCCATGCATTCCACCATAGAATCTAGAATGGAAGCCCCAAAACATGACATGACGAAGGACCTATTTAACCACATGGAAATCCAACTTGAATCCTTTGCGAGCCAACTCTTCGCCAAACTAAATATTCCTGGAGGCCTTCCCTCATCTAACCAACCTTTTCACCTCAAAGGTGATACTTCCTCCACTTTCTAGACTTTTCAGTCCAATCACTTTCAACGTGACCTACTCCTTCCTTGAGTGGATGTGAAAATATTTGATGGCTCAGACCCCATGAGCTAGGTCATCCAAATGGAACACTACTTCTCTTTGCATGACATTACCAATGAGTTGGCCAAACTCCATTACGGTGTTCTCCATTTGGATCCTGAACATTGGAAATGGTGGAAATATCATAAAAATACACACCAACAATATGTGGCTCGGACACAATTTTTTGCAAAGATTTATGACCACTTAGACATCGACACCCATCATTTAGGTTGTTTGAACAAGTTGAAACAAACTAGCCAACCAGAAGAGTTTATAGCTACCTTTGAGTAATTAGATTTCAAAATGGAGGGTATTACATATGCTTTTTTCATGGAATGCTTTATCAGTGGCCTCAAGGATGAAATATGTGTCCATGTCCTCATGGCTCACCCCGAGACTTAATTGGAAGCTACTAAAATGGCCAAGGAAGAACACCAAGTAGTCTCATCCCAAACCAGAAAAAAACCCTTTATTCCTCTCCCTAAACCCACCCTTCCGACCCCTCCTACCACTCCCCTCAAGATCCAAAAATTGACTTGGGATGAAATGGATAAACACTAACTTAAGGGTCTTTGTTATAATTATGATGACAAGTATTTTCCAAGGCATGAGTGTAAGGAATCTAATCTTTTTATGCCTATGAATAAGGATGTTTATGAAGAAGAGGTCGATATTTCCCATGTACCTAAGCTACCCCCACCAACTGATCTTAATCCACCCTCTGATCCACTAGAAGTTGAACCACTGATTTCCCTGAATTCACTCACTAGTTTCTCTTCTCCCCAACCCCTCAAGTTGATTTGCTACATTAAGAACCGAGAAGTCATTATTACAGTTGATAGTGGCAACACCCATGTTTTTATTCATCACCACATTGACCAAGAAGTCAATTGCTATATCTGTCTAGTTAATAATTTCCAAATCATGATTTCCAATGGGGGTTCCATGAAATGTGGAGGGCGCTATGAAAATGTACACCTCCAAATTGGTTAGTACCACATGAAATCTCATATGTTTTATATTGACATGGGAGGTTGTGACATTGTACTTGGTGTTGAATTGTTACACACTCTCAACCCTATCACCATGGATTTCCATAAATTGACCATGCAATTCTAACAGGAGGGTCAACAACACCATTTCCAAGGCATCACAATAGGGTCACCAGAGATCACCAGTTTCCACCGAATGGAATAGCTCCTCAGAAAAGGTCATTCTGGCATTATTTCCCAACTTCATTCCATTCTGGAAGTTGAGACACCCTCGGTCCATCCCGACCTCCAATATATCCTCTCCCAACACCAATATGTGTTTCAAACCTCCCAGAGACTTCCCCCTTCTCAAGGTGTCCATGATCATTCCATTTCTCTAGTTCTGGGAATTCTTCCTCCAAATGTTCTCCCTTATTGTCATCCCTTCACCCAGAAGAATGAAATTGAGAATATTGTTCAAGAATTTCTAGAAGTTGATGTCATCCATTCCAATACCATCCCCTATTCTTCTCCAGTAGTTATGATACTCAAGAAATAAGGTACTCAGTGCATGTGTCATGATTTTCATGCCCTCAAAAAAATCACCATCAAAGAAAAATTTCCCATTCCTATCATTGATGACCTTTTGGATGAATTAAGCGGTGCTTAGTATTTTACCAAACTTTATCTCCACTTTGGCTACCACCATATTCATATGAAAGAAGAAGACATTCCCAAGACTGCATTCAGAACTCATGAAGGTCACTATGATTTCTTGGTTATTCCATTTATCCTCCGTAATGCTCCCTCCACTTTTCAAAGTCTCATGAATAATGTCTTCTGTCCCTTCCTCTGTCATTTTGTCTTGGTTTTCTTTGATGATATTCTCATCTATATCAAAACTTGGCAAGCCCATCTTGCTCATGTGGATCAAGTTCTACAACTATTGTCTCAGCACAAACTTTTTCTTAAGCAATCTAAATGTGCTTTTGGAGCTTCTGAAGTTGAGTACCTGAGACATATTTTCGGCAAGGATGGCGTCAGGGTGGATCCAAAGAAAATTGAAACTATGCAGGATTGGCCGCACCCAAAAACTCTTAAAAGTTTTCATGGCTTCCTGGGTTTGACAAGATATTATCACAAGTTTGTTCAGAATTATGGAAAAATTGTAGCTCCCCTCACAACATTCCTTAAAAATAATTATTTTAGTTGGAATCCAACAACTGACCATTCCTTCCAAGATTTGAAAGCAACTATGTGCACTAATCCTGTTTTGGCTCTCCCTGACTTCAACGAGACCTTTTTACTGGAGTGTGATGCCTTAAGGAAAGGCATTGGGGCTATACTCATGCAAGATGGTCGACCTTTGGCTTTCACCATCAAATTTTTTTTCGAGTGCCATTTGGTCCAATCCACCTATGAAAAGGAAATGTTGGCTATTTTGCACGATGTGGATCTCTGGTGTCCTTATCTCTTGGGGAAATGATTCCAAATTAAAATCAATCATCAAATCCTCAATTATTTTCTAGAACAAATAATTTATTCCTCAAAGCAACAAAAATGGGTAACCAAGTTGTTTAGATATGATTATGAGATCATATACAAAAAAGGGAAATAAAATGTGGTCGTTGATTCCCTTTCTAGGAAATATGAAGAAGATGGGTCCCTTTTTTCCATCTCTTTCATTGTTGCAGATTGGATTTAGGAGCTTGGCCAAGAATGGTTTCAAGACCCCAAACTTTCAATACTGATCCAAACACTACAGTAGGATCTGCAAGCCTCGTTATAAAGGTCTCATGTATTTAAGAAAACAATCAAACCTTAAATTCACCGTGCTCTCTGAATTTCATGCTTCATTTACAACTGGGAATTATGGTTTTACCAAAACCTATGAACGGTTCAAATGTTCTTTTTCTAGATGGTATGAAACATGACATTTTCACCTTTGTCGTTGAATGCGAAACCTATCAACACAATAAGGGAGAGACAATCAAAGCTCCATGCACACTCTAACCAATTATGATTTCACCTACTATTTTGACACATATTTCTATGGACTTCATTGTTGGCTTACCTAAATCAGACAATAAGTTAGTCATCATGGTAGTAGTGGATCGTCTTTCCAAATATGCTTATTTTTGTGCTCTTCAACACCCATTCACAACATCCACTGTGGCTCAAATTTTTATGGATAATATCTTCAAACTCCATGTCATGCCTCATTCTATTGTTTATGACCGTGATCCAACTTTCACCAACACTTCCTGGGAAGAATTGTTTCAACTCCATGGAACCCAGTTGCATCTCAACACAACATATCATCTTCAGACTAATGGACAAACTATAGTAGTCAACAAGTGTTTGGAAACATGTTTGAGGTTTTTTTCATCTGACAGAAAAAATCAACGGGTTCAGTGGGCACCCCTTGTTGAATGGTGGTACAACACCTCTAACCATACCACTACTCACATGACTCCCTTTGAAGCAGTCTATGGACAAAAACCACATTTTTTCTATCATACATGCCCAGTGTCTCCAAGGTTCATCAGGACCAAACTCTTACAATCCGCATGACCATTTTCTGTACTCTCAAAGAAAATTTGGATGGCTTAGAATCTATTGAAATAACAAGTAGATCATGGTCATTCTGAATGTGAATTTGCTGAAGGGGGCTAGGTGTTTCTTCGTCTGTAAACTTATAAGCAGACTTCACTTAAATCCCAACATTGTCAGAAACTTGCCCCCAAATTGTATGGTCCTTTTCTCATTTTCAAGAGAGTGGGACCAATGGCCTACTAGTTAGAGTTACCTAGTCACTCTAAGATCCACCCTATTTTTCATGTTTCTTGCTTAAAGAAAGTTCTTGGCACTAGGTTCCAGAATCAGACCAATATACTTGAGTTGGATGAAGAAGGTTACATTTTATTGAAGCCATAAGCAATCTTGGACCAGCGCGAGTGTTATCTTCGCCAGTGCACTATCAAGGAAGTTTTAGTTAAGTGTAAGGACACACCGCCAGAAGATGCCACCGATGAGCCAACTACCATTCTGCACCAATTTCCTCATCTCAATCCTTGAGGAAAAGGATGTTTTTAAGGGGGAGGGAATGTTAGGGACCTAACCTCCCTATCCCCTCACATAGGTAGAATAATATATTTTCCATGTAATAAAGACTGATTTTAATAAATAAGGCCTAGTAATAAGGAGAATAAGTCAAATGTAAGAAGACCTAATAGAAGCTTCCGCTTCTAGAAAGGTCTTCCTCTAGATTGTTCTTTTGGTAGATGGATTTAGTATAAATATGAGTTGAGGGCATGAGAAGTATTTTTCTTGATAATTATTGTAATAGAGCGTTGCTCTACTGGAGGTTTCCCCCTCGAAGAGGCAAGTGGACATTGATCCCATCTCAATAAAGATATCATTTTGGAGTGCTATTCTCTATATTTTGTTGTTCCATTGGTAATTTCTATGATATTCCTATTTCTGTTCAATATAACATAACCAAGTGCATAACATTTTTTTTCCCATTGTAATGTAATTTCGGTTAAGGAATATAATCCGGGTCAACATATTAGGGTTTTCGATGCTATGGGATCCTATATGTTGTATTGTAATGGTGAAATTAATACAATGATAGTTAGAGGTTTGGCTGCAAACATTTGTTGGTTTTCTTAGTTAAGGGTTTCCATGGTAAATTTATGAGTATGATGTGTGAATGCTATTGTTTATGTATGTTGCTATACTGTAAAGATTTAAAACATACATTTGGTATCTGAGCAATTAATAATATACATTTTTCACCTTTCAAGTTCTATTCTATCAAGATGCGACTAGATCA